>VACF01002436.1:129886-280974 GCA_006891605.1 Pleurozium schreberi | reverse complement strand
ATTGGAAGCACTACTAGTGCCACATCAAATTCTCAATTTTTTTTAAAATTTAAAATTTTTTAATGCAAAAAAAAGTTAAAAAAAATAATTTTGTAACATCATAGGGCCTTGCGGTTGATTTGATCTGACAGCCTTTTGGAGGGCTCATACTTCTCCTATTGAGATCGGGTATGGGTTTGGAGCACTTTTTGCCTTTCAAAATTCATAGTAATTTCAATTCATGCGATAAAATTACCAAAGTTTTTGCAATCCTTATCATTTTTATCAACACACCTCTAAAAATATTTACCTTGCATTCCATTGCTTCAAATTCATCCAAATTCCTTATTTAGTTGGTTATAGGTGATTCTACCTTACATGTTAGTTATGGATCCCTGGTTGACAATGGTTGGTTCTACCCGTAGTAATTACCATTGTTCAATGGAATTCAAAAAGGTTGCATGTAATGGAATTCAAAACAATTCAAAGTAGTAAGTTATAAGGTGACTTGTATTACACTGTCAAAAAACGCAAAGTAAGCTTACCACTTACTCAAAAAGTTTGGTTGACAATGATTCTGATCCCGGCCTGATTTGCAGAAATGAAATAAGTCATCCCAAAATCTGGATKTACACATAAGGATGAAGCCAAATTGATCATCATCGTAACTATGAAGTCAAGTGAAGGTAGAACAATCAATCACCCAATTCCCACATCTATTAGACCCTCCCATTTGCGTCAGTCACTCATCTATTACCACAATCATATTACTGTACAATATTASCAACCCTTCAACATCATGGCAATGCACTTGGAGAGGAGGGGACACGTCAGCATGTGGTTTAGCATTAGTATGAGTCTACGTACACTTTTAACTTATCACCAATTTAGTCCCTACAAACTTTGAAAAATCACTAAAAAATTAATTTCTTGTGAACATTCATTTCTTGTGGGAGTGTCTTTATTCTAACTTAAGGTAGGAGGCTTGAACACCAATTGGGCATTTTTGAACTGAACATGAGACAAAGGTACATTTTGCTTTCTTCAATGTACAAAAATGTACAACTATGTACATTCTAGGAGGTGGTCGCTTTTAGAGCCTTATGACATTTCAACTTCAAAATTTCATAACTAATTCCACAAAGCTCCAAAAAATATGAAACAACTTGAGCCACATGTCATTTCCTCTTGTCTTTCGACAAAAATTTACTGAAAAATATTTCAAGATGTTTTACTTCCCCAAAATTCAGTTTGAGTGCTTAGATGRTCGCTTCATGAACCTCYTACCTTACTTGCAAATGRCTTCTCCCAAACTTTTCTATTAACGTGAGTTGACAAAATAGCTTTTTCAAGGTTGTACCGTACCTAGATAGCAAAATCTGCTTCAGGSTAGGTTAATAGGCRTGTTTACCTTTAAAAGGTACTTGTGAATCTGCCTATGCTGCATTGAATAGAGTGGCAATCAAAATAATGTGGTACGTGAGTATGCTGTCATTCTTGATCTTGGCCCTCCACAAAGAAACTTGGCTACCATTGTAGCCAGTAGTTCTTCTATTCTATTGACTACAATGTGCTAATGATGGTAAATAGAGTTACCTACACTAATTGATTTAAAACAGCCATAAGTTTTTACTCTTAATGAATATTTTTATTAACTATAGGTTCAAAGTTTTCCCAACTATAGTACTATTAGGATCCATGCACTTTGTAAAAATATTCATAGAGAGTAAAAACTTATAGCATTTCTAAAATAGTTAATATGGGTAACACTATTTACCATCATTGGTGTAATAATATAGAAATAAGTATACTCTGATTGGGCGCATTGTTGGTCATTTTTTGTAACATAATTTTAACATTTGAGGTTCTCATAGATAGGTGAAAATGATTACCGTACCTTACTAGYAGCTTTGGCAATAAGTAATTATGATARTTCTTGCCTAATCTTTTTAAGAAATCATCCCTTTGTCTTRCCCAATATTTGAAAATTGCAATTAGTTGAAGAAAAATCACAAAATCCTTCTATAGGTRCATGTRTTGGCCATTTACARCAAGCCTGGCTCAATATTCTATGCATTCTTATGAACAAATAACCTCTTATCTTCTTTAAAACCATTAAATGAAGTATCTACACCAACCCAAATCGGCTATACCTTGTTCAATTTTGAATGGTTGCCTACACAACATTAATTAAATTTTAGTCTTGCCTAATCTTATTTTGGAACTTTTATTAAATATTTGGCACTTAAGTGGTTAAGTTGCTAGTAAGGTATTCATGATAGGTTTATAGCATGGCTTGGTGTTGATTTTTTTAATGAGTAAAATCTTTGAAAGGTTAACATCTTTGCTTAGGATTTACTTTCTACCATTTTAAAATTGGTGATTGCCACATCATCGTGATCTACTACTCAAGCTCTTTTGCAAGCTATAGACTCAAATTAGGGTGAAAAAATTTGGTGGGCTTATTTGAATGAGGTTGTAAATTGTCCTGTAAATTCACTAGTAGAAAACGCAGGTCTGGAATTTTGATAGAATTTTATTGATTTGGTCGTGTTGTCCCAATCACTGTTCTGTTGATTCAAATATAAATCTGTTAATTTTTTTACTGATTTTTGTTGAAATCAACAAAACAATGACCGGGACAATGAGACCAAATCAACAGAATTTTGTCAAAATTCCTGCGTTTTCTATTAGTGATGGTATGTAACAATTTTGCATAGTACATTATACTAGATGTAAAAAGAAATTCTATAATTTTTGTTTTAGAGTTTTTTAGCCAAAGTACATGACAAGTATACAATCTATCATTGAAATACACATTTACAACTCAAATTTCCACTCCTTTTATCATATACTTCATTCNAATTATGATAATTCTTGCCTAATCTTTTTAAGAAATCATCCCTTTGTCTTGCCCAATATTTGAAAATTGCAATTAGTTGAAGAAAAATCACAAAATCCTTCTATAGGTACATGTATTGGCCATTTACAACAAGCCTGGCTCAATATTCTATGCATTCTTATGAACAAATAACCTCTTATCTTCTTTAAAACCATTAAATGAAGTATCTACACCAACCCAAATCGGCTATACCTTGTTCAATTTTGAATGGTTGCCTACACAACATTAATTAAATTTTAGTCTTGCCTAATCTTATTTTGGAACTTTTATTAAATATTTGGCACTTAAGTGGTTAAGTTGCTAGTAAGGTATTCATGATAGGTTTATAGCATGGCTTGGTGTTGATTTTTTTAATGAGTAAAATCTTTGAAAGGTTAACATCTTTGCTTAGGATTTACTTTCTACCATTTTAAAATTGGTGATTGCCACATCATCGTGATCTACTACTCAAGCTCTTTTGCAAGCTATAGACTCAAATTAGGGTGAAAAAATTTGGTGGGCTTATTTGAATGAGGTTGTAAATTGTCCTGTAAATTCACTAGTAGAAAACGCAGGTCTGGAATTTTGATAGAATTTTATTGATTTGGTCGTGTTGTCCCAATCACTGTTCTGTTGATTCAAATATAAATCTGTTAATTTTTTTACTGATTTTTGTTGAAATCAACAAAACAATGACCGGGACAATGAGACCAAATCAACAGAATTTTGTCAAAATTCCTGCGTTTTCTATTAGTGATGGTATGTAACAATTTTGCATAGTACATTATACTAGATGTAAAAAGAAATTCTATAATTTTTGTTTTAGAGTTTTTTAGCCAAAGTACATGACAAGTATACAATCTATCATTGAAATACACATTTACAACTCAAATTTCCACTCCTTTTATCATATACTTCATTCAAAATATACCAAATACCAAGTTTAAAAGTTTTTTGGATAGTTTTTTGGAGTGTTCTTATTTGTGATCTATCTACATGGATAGAACCAAGATTGCCGTCTCTAGTCTCTACAAGTGTCTTAGACTACTGATTTTTAAGAAGTTCTTTTTAATAAGACTATGAACTTATCCTTTTAAACTATCCTAGAAGTGTGTTGCTAATGTAACTCTCCAAAGAAAAAGTAAACTTCTTCTAATAAAATCTCTTTATTATTTTTGCAAGCTTCACCACTTGGGAATAATTTATGATTTTAATCTCCACTTCATTCAAGATCCTATAATTTGGGTACACTTTCGCCCACTTCCAGGTTTAATCCTTGCATAACATACCCAAACCGAAGGATTGGGTTTTCATACAATCTTCAAAAAAACTCCTCTAATGTTCAAGGTACATGTGAACTTTGAGTTTATAGATTTTGCATGGGAAAGTTAGATTAAGATTTTGAATAGTGGCTTTGAAGGTGCCGATGGCCTTCAAGAGGGCGGAAGCTCATCATTGATTGGTCATTTGAACAAGCTACATGAGCTATATTATTTTAAAAAAGATTCTGAAATCGAAGTTTGGGCACACCTGTTAAGACCTCAATGTCCTCTAAAGATGTACAAGTAGAACCCTTTTATGTAACACTTCACTACATTCTAAAACAAAAGTAAGTTAGTACCTGAACATTATAATTTTAAAATATAATAGAAAAATCCTTGAGTTTTTGCTAAACTTAATTGTATCATAGAAACAACACCTTAAAAAAGTTGAATCACCATAATAACAATAATTTCACCAACTACTTAGTTTATTGCAGAACACAATTGCGAGTTGCAACACTTTCTAGCAAAATTCACCACTTCAAAATTTGAAAATATTATTTTTAATTTTTTTTTTTATCAAAGGGAGATGTCTGGCCGTGCTAGTGCGAGGCGCCACGACACACTGAGGGGGACAATGTGATAACTTTTCATACACAATCCTATGATCAAGATGTACTATAACCCTTAAACAACGTCAAGGCCATTTTTTGGTTGATGAAAGAGAGCCTCTCCAATGCTTGTTTTTGAAAATTTTTAAACCAATTGTTATGCATGGTACCAACATTCATGATTTCCACGGTGACCCGCCCGCATTTAAGGGTTAACAACTTCCGGACCAATGATTAGAGTCTAGGAAAGAAGCTTACTATACACGTACAACTTTTGACTCGTTGATCAAAATGGAGTAATTCAAAGCTTCTCATGTACATATAGTTGTAGATAATCATTTTCGAATTTTTATTTGTGAAAAAAGTCATTTTTTCAGCCCTGCCCGGGTTGCCTGCCGACCACTGAAAATCACATATCATGCAATAACTTTTTACCAGTGTAGTCAAATGTTATGAAGTTTTTTGGGCCTTAAAGCTACTCCTTGGACACATGTTGTGTAAAAATTTCAAAGAAAAATAATGAAAACTCTATTCGTAGTGAACTGCCCAAAATTGCTATGTTGCCAAAAAACGCAGTTTGGTCCTGTAGGGGTTAACCTATGACAGAGCTTCACGGTTACACCGTTCTTATTCGGGGTATTTGCAAGAAACACTTGTACTATTTGTTGCGTTTCAAAACAATACTCATGAACTTTTCTAAAGTACTTTAAAAATAGAAAATTAATTTTTAAAATTTCTTAAAAATCTAATCAATGTTTATACCTTTAAGATGAAGATATTCACCAAAGGAAATTCATAGAAAAGTTCTCTAATTGTGAGAACTAAAAAAGTGCCAAATCTCAAGAAAATAGGTGTTTTGATTTGAAAATTACTTAAAGATAGTAAAAGTAAGTAAATTCAAAAAATAAAAAGTGTCCATTTGTAACAACTTTATGGAGATGGTTCTTCACCAAAAAACACACCAAAATAATTATTTATATGTTTAAAAATGCATCATGTATACAACACTCTTTAATTAGACCAATATAAAACACACTTGGAATATGATTTTGGAAATCCCTCTCCAAAGAAGMTATATTTGTATTAGAAGAACTAGCCTATCAAATTTCACAATATAATTCTTCACAAAACTTAGTGATTAGGTACTAAAACCTCCAAATTGGCTAGTGTGACATTGAATCAGGCTCTATTTTTGGATAATAAATTATTTTTGAAAATTACAAAAAAATCAGGCAAGGTCCATAATAGTCATGAGTACCTTTCCTATAAATCTTGAGTCATTTGCCATTTGGAGCCAAAACACAAAAGTTATGGCCAAAACTCAGATCAGCATGTAACGTGTGATACACAATAGGACATGTGTTTCTTGCAATCACCTTTCAAAGTGCGTTAGTCAGTTTTTTTTTAACCTTTGAAGCACTAAACTGCGTTTTTTTGGCAACATAGCAATTTTGGGCAGCTCACTACGGATGGAGTTTTTGATTTTTTTCTTTGAAATTTTAACAGAACATGTGCCCAAGGAATAGCTTTAAGGCCCAACAATTTTCATAACTTTTGACTACATGGTTAAAAAGTTATGGTATGGTATGTTGTTTTCATTACTCGGCGGGCAACAAAAAAACTTCCTGAATAATCACTTTTTTTAAAAACTAAAATTTGAAATTGATTCTCTAGATCTATATATACATGGAAAGCTTTGAATCATTCCATTTGGATTAATGAGATGAAAGATATGGGAGTTTTAGTTTGCAGGTAGTTTGCGGGTAGTTATGGAATCTCTACTCTAAAATATACTTTGAAGCCCCTTATCAAATTCAATTTTAAATAATTTTGGAAGAAAAACAAAATACTAAGTGTAGATTGTGTACTACAATATTTCAACCATTGGGATTGGCATTTTCAATTTTATGAATAAATTGTTAACGATTTAGTATTTTGAACCATTTTCTACTTCTTGCTACTTACTATTTTTTTCCTATATGTTGTACAATTCCAAAAGATTTGAAAATTTTCAAACATTTGTCCAACTTGCCTTGAAAAATGAATCCACAGAGTAACCATCAGTTCATGCATTTTTTCATACTAACACATCTGAAGTGCAGCTGCCTAGTTTTTGACTTTTTGCAGGGCCAAGAAACGTTTTTTTCCAATTCAAATGCTAATGTCCTGCAATCTACCCTGCGGAAATTCCTGAAATTTTTTCCACATGTTCTCAAACTAGTATACTCGAAGATCGTACAATCACATACTCACATGTGTTCAAAAAAGTTTTTTTTTTTCAAAAATTTGGTAAAATAGGAGGTCCTCAAAATGGAGCAGGTTCTAAAACCAATGAAGCTCTCGAGGTACATTTTGCACTCTCCAATGTACAAGCAGTCTACATTTGAGAAGTTGGTCGGTTTTAGAGCCCATTTAAATGCAATTTTTTCTGCCACTTCAAAAATTCATAACTAATTTCACAAAGCTCCAAAAAATATGAAACGACTTGGGTTAGGTGCCAATTCCACTTGTCTTTCAAGGAAAATTTACTGAAAATTATTTCAAGCAGTTTCACCTTGCCAAAATTGAGCTCCAGCCCTTATATTTTTGGCCCTCCTACCTTACTTGTCCTAGAAATGGCAGTTTTGGAGTGATTTGGTGAAAACTTAGTTGAAAATCTTTAGGGGTTCAGTGCTCATACTTACAATATACGGTATACTACTACTGTAGATACATATATCCGTACGTATGTGCAGTTCATGCAGTTCCTCAGAATGGTCATGTTAGTCATATAATTACTTGAATTGAACGAATACTCCATGCGCAGAACCCTGGTCCAGAAAGCAGTCATAAGTATATATGATGATCAATACGTAGAAAGCTGGGAGACCAGGAGCCATAGAAAGCTGTAACTAACTTCAATGGAAGTCATGCATACAGTACAGTAAGTTACAGTACAGAGGGAAAGCAGTCAGAAAAAAGGAACTTAATTACTCCAGGAAGTTGCTTCCGAAGGGCGGTAGCTAGCTAGGGACCAGCCTCTGCGGATCGATCGACTGTCGTCGTCGAAGTTCTGTCGAAGTTCTGCTCTGTCACTTCAATTCTGTGTCAGATCGAGAGATCGAGGAATTTAAGATAAGTACGTACGTGGCACTAGCTCAAAGCAATGTTAATTTCATAAGTGAACTTCCGGTAATTAGTGCGACGTACACAGGGGCCTCATATACAGCAGTTCCCGTGGTTAAAATTCCCGGTGTCTGAGTCTCACTTTTCACTGGGAGAACGGGAGGGCGTTACCGGGGAGGGTATTTAGTTTCAGTATGTAACTATACCCCCCAAACTTCCTAGAAATAGAAAGTTTGGGGGGTATAGTTACATACTGAAACTAAATACCCTCCCCGGTATCACCCTCCCGGTCTTCCTATGAATTCCCAGTGTTCCCCAGTGTATACACACCTGGAAAAAGTGAGACTCACCGGGAATTTTAACACCTGGAACTGCATATGAGACCCTGTGCGAGTTTGGTAACTGATCATGGAAGAAAATGGTGATTGTCGATCTTAAAAAAATGTTGTAGACTCTTATGTCTTACAGTATCTATGCAGGACCCTCGAATGTTGCCGTAAGTTAGTTGTCATGAAATGCAACTGAAATTTTGAGGTTCCTTCTTACGTTGCACTAGGAGATCGACGAGTTGTGATCGAATAGAATGAGTGAATGACACCCTAAGAATGACACCGAAATGGATAAATGAGGCGGGCAGTACTGTGGGTGTTGTTCTGTTCAAAAGAACACCCACTACACTGTCATTCAAATTCTGGATGATTGTCACTTCATTTTGGGGCGCTTCAGTACAGTGTTT
Organism: Pleurozium schreberi; assembly: GCA_006891605.1. Classification (NCBI taxonomy): domain Eukaryota; kingdom Viridiplantae; phylum Streptophyta; class Bryopsida; order Hypnales; family Hylocomiaceae; genus Pleurozium; species Pleurozium schreberi. Next base: position 272,400 of record VACF01002436.1, on the reverse strand, counting down.
ACATACCCCACATTTCTACTGTTGACGAAATTGTCATTGTCATTCGAATTCGACAGGGAAACCGGGAGGGTGACACCGGGGAGGGTATTTTATTTCAGTGTGCAACTATACCCCCTAAACTTTCTATTTCGCGAAGTGACTCAGATTCGATTTTCAGTTAATTGTAACTTAGTGGCAGCTAGTGCATTTGCTTCAACAACAATAGTTTGGCTGATAGTGTCAGTTTCCTTCGTTAACGAGGAATCAAATAAATGTTTAACTTTGGCACTTTCTAGTCGAGCAGTTTGAAACATATACCTACACTTTCTTGTGCTAGTTTGTAGAGTTTTATGTAGATGTATGACACTATTAATTATGTACTATACTCCAGAATTGCGCCAATGTAACGAAATTGATGTTTTTCCTACTTGGCACATTTCAGTTTACTCTGAAACGAAAATCTCAAATTCCAGAATTCAATTGCATAACTTGTGCATTTCATTTTCAAGTCCGTATTTCTTAAAAGACTGGAACACTCGATTTGAGCACTCGAATTGAACGTCAAAGTTGTTAAAATGACGAAAATTGAAGAGACTGGCACTTCCAGGCCCTTGACTAAATTAAAACTCTCAGTTCTCTACATACCAATTCGATCCTAGTTACYGGTGCTCGGATCACTTGAATGTCACCATTTTTCCGAAGCACGCAACTTTTTATTGGAGAAATGAGCGACATTAAATGGATGTGAATCTAATACCAAAATTAATTTCAATAAATAGATATTGAGCACTCCAGCATGTTATTTCCGACAGGTAAATGTATATATATTTCTAGCTTCATATGAAAAAAACTGGGGCAAAAAGGTTCTGATACAATTTCCGTCCCTGTGCTTTTCTGTTCGAGCGAATCTCTTGAAAATATACTTTCTGTACGAATTTATGAGTGCAAAATTCATTGATCCTGCAGTGACCCCGGTCAGTAGTTCTTAGATAGTACAGTACAGTACCTTGCACGCTACGTACCGTCAGGGTTAATTTTGTTAAATTTGCAATATTCCACAAGCCAAAAAGTGGATATGTATCTCCGCAAAGTTCAAATTTCAGGTCACAAACTAGGACAGGTATAGATTTTGGGTTCAGACTGCACGTCCTGACATGAACCGCTTCATGTGAAGTAATGGAATATTGACAATACATCGAAATTGACGTTCCTGTGAGACTGTATTATCTGAACATTTTGTTTTAATGTCCAATAAATGATTCCTTTGAACACTTTGAGCATCCTTTGTGGCAATGAAAACATTTTTTTTCCTACGATTCGTAATTTTATTTGCACGTTTAGAAACGTTCATTTCACATCTCTTTGAAAACGTAACAGAATAGGGACAACTTCATATACATTCAATTACCACATCAGATTTCTGTGAATCAAATCGGAAAGTACAGTTTCAGTCAAGATTGAAGTTGAAATCTCAAATCTACACCAGTTCAGTCTGGTTTGAGATCGAGCCCTGTGCCCTGGCACTTTGAAACACATCATTTTGATGAATTAATATATATGATCATGTGAGGTATATTAGGTTTTCATTGCTTTACATATATTATTTCAAGTTAAACCCTTTTTTGCCTACCTTCGTTTTTTCCAAAATTTCTAGAGATTGGCACATTCGAATTTCCAAATGCTCTTAATATTTAAATAGCTAAGAACCTCAAATCTTCCGCCGAAGTAACAAATTTGACATTTTTTTAGAGTATGCATCTGCATGTTGGAAATTTTTGGGCAGTTTCCAAGGCAGGAGATACAACAGACTGTGGCAGTCCTAGTTTCAGTTTTGAATAATTTCTTTTACAGTTGAGTGTCACTGACGATTTTGGACCAAAGAAGTACTCCAAGCTAGAGAGTGTAAAGAAACTATAAATTTCATTCCGTATTCAATGTGTGTTCCGTTCCGTAGTGAGGCGGGCTTGAGTAATGTTCACTTCTCATTGATCCAAATGCACTATTTCAAACGTATTAATGGTGAATTTCGTTGGATGGCATGCTACATGATGGATTCAATTTAAATTAGCTGTTTAAATAAAGTGGCCCACACTAGCTGACACATTTAGTCGTCAGATACACTAAGCTAGCTAGTTTGCTTGACCAGGAATCCAGGATGAGTGAAGCCACATTCACCACGAGTCCACGACATCCTCAKTGCACTATCTCTCGTCGAAATTAATGATCAGAAAGAGTTAAWTAGAAAAACCAATGTCATTACTTTATTGCAAGTCTTGTGCATTGTGGWACCCACATCCACACGTACATTMGTGATCAKCAGWCSCTACACTCGCCGAACAAGTAYTCAAGTGCCTTAAGGGAACTACTTGGCAGAGAATGTGAASCGCCCTCACTAAYTGAAAACACAAAACTAGTACARCAATGCAAGACCTCAATTCCTTCAAGGCTACATCGRTCTCTTACTCTTGAGTTTCCGTATGAATGGCCTGTCACTGTACTGCTTGAAAATACTTCCACAGTACCTCCATCAGGGCGAAGGAAACTACATACTTCAAATAGCCAAATGAAGACTCTCGATGGCACAGAAGCGGCGTCTGATGTCTGTGTACACTTCGATCACAGCCTCATTCCATATCGCAGTTGCATCCTGCACCTGGTGCCATCCATCCAAACCTCGGAGCTCAATTGGCCACATAGGAGGCTCGATGTCGCCGCCTCTCTTCCTCAGGCATTGGATAGCCCACAGCGACACTTGAGCCCAAGTCATTCTTCCCTCAACAGGAAAGTGGAGGTTGTACATCAGCCAAAGAATAGGCTGGCGACGAAACTTGCTCATGAGGAATTTCATCGGCCTCCCCTTCTGGACTTCGATTCCCTGGCGGCACTCCGCTTCGATAACTTCCACCAGGGAGTTTTGATAGAGCTGAAAAGTATGGAAGACACGCTCTCCGTATGTGACCCGGATGTACGTTTCCATGTGCGATGCGCTCTCATTCAGGAAAGCCTTGAGAAGACCCGACGGAAGATCGTTCCCAGCCGTTGTCTGTTCCCGGAGAGTTGAGAAGGCCAAATAGGTCACAGCCCCGCGGTACTTCTCCAGATATGTACAGATCCAACTGCCGAACTTGGTGCGCAGTTCCGTAGCTGCAGGATAGAGATCCACCAAGGAATCCATGTTGACACGGAGAGCTACCAGTTCGCAGTCATGGACGTGAACCTTGCCGGCTTCACTTAAGAGTAAACTTCCCCTAAGCAGGTTTTGTGCTTTTGCTCTCTGTTGTGCAAGAGCGACGAGGGGATTCTCCTCTTGAGGCTGCTGGCGCCAATGCGCCTGGCCGTATTCCGCTACGAGACAACCAATTGATGAATTAATGCAAGTGGAAATTAGTGAGAGAACCTAATAGCAACTAGCAACTAGCAAGCTTGCTTCAGATAGATTTCAATAGTCGGAGTCTCTTTTTCTTGGGATCCGACCAAATGAAATCCACGGTCTGTGAATTTCACCGTTCGTTCGTCGATAAGGTATCGAATCGAAACACACTTACACACAACGACGCTCAGCTCAGCTACAGTCTCACACTGAATGATGGAAAGGTGAAGCGACAGCCCCCTTAGTTAGTTTCTAAAAAAGTAGTGAGAATTAGTAAAAAGTAGGCGAAATAATAGCATGGAAAGCACTTGCTTCAGAATGAAGCAAAAGGTCAACGTCCCACATTACAGTCTTCCATTTTACAGCTAGCTAGATGCTAGCTAGATGCTGCTCCTCTCAGTAACTGTCAACCGGAACTTCCTTCACACTCGAAAAAGCAAGCTAGTCGTGATCGACTGTTTAAAAGTTATTTTTTTTTTCACAATAGAGAATGTTGTGATCGCAAACTTCTGAAATCAGCTGAACAATGCAGCACATGCAGAACTACCATTCCAGGACCAAATCGAACATGGAGTGCCACCGTCCCAGGCTTCATCTGACCTTCAATTCAAGCAGTGGTTATCAAGAAACGAGAGCTGAAATCGGAAAAGCAAAACCTAAAAGGTTGACAACTGCAATGCCCGGGATCGCAGACGCCTGGTAAAACTCCGGTCCAGAAATCCCCGAATTGAAAAGTCAAAGACAGAAAGACTGTATGTTAAAAATTTATGAAATCACGAGTAAAAGAATTTGGGTTGCAAAGGATTAGAGACCAACCAGCAACAGTATCGAGGGTCATGAGAATTGCTAACAAAAAATCCATCTCCTTCGATGTGCGCTTCGACAGCACCAGCAACGCTCGTGCTGGTCCGATCGAGTGCTTGCTAGGTTTCCGAAAACTCCAACGCCGAAAAGAGATCGATGAAGCACGAAAGAATGGTGAAAAGAATGAAGAGAGCAAGTGAGCCGGCGTTTGCAGCGATGCCGTTGTATTCGTACTGCCCTCTCCCACAACGGTTGCTCTGAACTTCAGAACTTAGAAAAGAGTGTTTAGCAATGCAACAACACCAAATTTAAAGGCTTGGAACATCAAGGTGCGAGGCTTGACTGGGAAGATGTTTATTAGGGCTAACTAGGAGGAACACATCTAATGATGAAAAAATGTGTGGATGAGAATGCATGGGTGATCTATGAGAGTGAGTTGTTTTGAAATAGATTTATTAAAGTGAAATGCTTTTGTATGTTTTTTTTCAAAATTGATTGCATAACGATATTTATTCGTGATGCATAATACACTTTTTAAAATAAAGACCTCAATAAATATGAAAATCACATATTCCATTACACCTAAGTTTTGCTAAAGATCCCTTCCTTTGCTAAAGATTAAGGCTAAAGGAAATCCATTTAAATGGAGACATGTGATATCAAAAGGCATTTTAAGATTTAATGAGTCATTTTGGTTTTAGAGGATTTTCTACAAAATCACTAAAACATCATTACAAAAATTAGAAAATAATCAATAATTGTTAAACTCAAAGACATTCAATTTTGATTTAATAATTGTAAACTACAAAGAATTGATGGGAATATATGTGCAAAGCAAAATTAATGATGAATAGACTTCAAAATTGAATAGACAATATAATTCAAAATACCCTTTCATTTTCCTCTTATTGCATTATATTCCAAAGTACTAGTCTATACTTAAAATTTATATCTATCAAAGAAACATTTTATTTTTTTGTTGTAAAATATAATAACCCTTAAATGCCCGAAGGCCTTTTTAGAGCTTTTAGGAGTTTTCTTACATTGAACAAAACGCCAACATTTGCATAAGCTGCCATTTTTTGAATTGTAAGTTTGTAACCAATTTAGACATGTTAGAGATTACATAAAAATACTAACACAACGATATCACTCATGATTGGATTGAAAGATTATAATGTTTGATCATGAGGGTTTAATGTTAAAGTTGCAAAATTGATTTGAAGTCTTTCAATTCTCTATCACTTGTCAAATGTAAAAAGTTGGTCAACCAAAAAATATGAGGCCAAAAGGCTTAATTTTTATAATCCTGATCAATTTATGTCTTCTCAAAATCTACTCTACAATTTTTTTAAATGAATGGCTAATGTGATTTTTTCTCCAAGATTTAGTGTATTTTGAGGTTCATTTTGAAGTGTCCTCAACAATATGGACACCCTTGTACAAAATCTTGAATAGAATATCATACTCAATCATTTTCATTATTGGATTTTTGATAATAAAACTAGACTATAAAAAAAAATTTAAAATAAATACTTCTAAAAAAAACTTTGTTAGACATTATTTCACTTCAAAATATTGTTGTCTTGTTGACACCAAAATTTGGTGCCTCAAGCATTTAGAGGTTAAAATTTCAAATTTTTGGCACATTGATACTAATAAATATGTGAGCTTGAACACAAGCCTATGAGCCTAGCCTTGAACCTAGGTTTTTGTGAGAAAAGAACTTGGGAAAAAGAATATTGAAATCTCTACCAATATTTTTGTTTAGATTTTTTTTAGGTTGCAGCATTTTAGATTGAAAATATTATTTTCAAAAATTGACCTATGATTGTGGAAAATAAAATAAAATTTCTCACTAACCATAGTGTCTGAATAAAAATGCCATATTTAACTACTTTTGGACTTTGCAAAGTCCAAAATTGGTAAAGGGACATCTAAGACAATTGTAGACTTTGACTTCTGTAGATTTTATGAATCTAGAAATGATATAGATTTTGGACTAGGTGGTTTGAAAAATGTACAACAGGTTTAGCTTTTAGATATCTATGCCATCCGGAGATCTCCGGATGGACAAAGTCCAAAATTCCGTTAAAAGTCCAAAAGTAGTTAAATATGGCATAAAACAAATTGGGTGTAAAGAAATAAGAATTTCATACCAACCATAGTGTCTTAATAAAAAAAATAGTGTGTGAAAAAGAATAAAAAATTCACACCAACCATAGATTTAAAAAAAAAATGGGATGTGAAAATAAAATTCATACAAAGTGTTAAAATACATTTTGTACTTTTTTACTAATATTTTTGCCTTCACTTTGCTTTTTGCTTTATTTTATTTTCTTGTTTTAAACTAAAGAGCATAGATATTATTGCATGCCTATGAATAGTGATGATGAGTGCCCTAATATAGGCCATTTAATCAAGTTATGTAATTATAGGTGTCCTTTTGTTTTCACCTTAGAAGTAAATAGGCCCCCCCTTATAAATACATCTTTGATGCACATGGAGGTATGAACATACAAAAAATGATTTACTCGAGTACAACAATATTGGTGTTATTTAAAATTGTTAGTAAATTAAAGTTCATATTTCAAATTGTCTCCGATTTTAGTTGTAGAACCCATGTGATATGCTTGTGGTCCTTTAGGGGCTAACCCCTAAATAACCAAGGCCATTTTTTTGGATCAAAAACCACTCAGTATAAAGCAGAAGAAAACAATTTCTTAAAAATCTAGCTATAGGATTTTGTACCTCACTCGTTTGAAATCATGTAGTAAGAATTGCATGAAAATTTTCCATATAAATTGGAAGATATTAGCATTCAAAGTTTTAGAACGTTGACTTGCAATTTCAAATGACTTTGACCACGATTTGTCAAAAGAAGAATTCTCCAAAAACTTTCAATCTAAAATCTTTTTGTTGAAAAATTAAGTTCAAAGCTTAAGTAAATAATAATTAAAAACAAACCCACATGATTTTCATTCCTTAAAAAATAGTTAAACTGAAGTAGGTCCAAGATTAACTCGTAAAGTCCCATTATTCCTTCGGTGAAAAAATGGATTTTGGGTAGGTTCCTATGTTCTTAATATGTGTTCTAATCATTTGAATTTTTTTTCGGAATATAGGAAAACACATTAGCTTTCCAAAAATATAATTTTTATTTCAATTGGAGTCCGGAAGAAAAAGTTATGGCACAAAAAACCCTTTTTTAGTTCGGCTGACAGAAATTGACTTTTAAGAAAACTTCAAACAAATTTTCTTTCAAATTTTTTTTCACATTATTTATGATTTTGCGTACATGGGAAGCTTTGATTCATTCCATTTGGACTTGTTATGCAAAAGTTATGGACAATCTTAGATTTCGGGCAATTGAAGCATCTTCTTGAAAAAATAACTTGTAGGATTCATTTCTTACATCAATTTTCAAAAATTTTCAAAAACAAAGATTCACAAGGTTAAGATCTCTTGCTAAAACAATCTCACCGTTAAGATTAGCAAATTTCAATTCCATCTTAGAGCTATTAACAATTTAGATTTTCTTTCAAACTTGAACCTACTTCTACTTAACATTTTTTTGATGAGTGAAAACTAAGTGTATTTTTATTGAATTTTTTTTCTTAGATTCTCAACTCAAATTTTTATCATATAAAAAAAGAAATTCAAAATCAATAGAGAAAAAATCATAAGATATGAAGGTTCAAAGCCAAAAAATGTAGTTGAACGCTGCAAAAGAACTTGTTTCTTTGACTTTAAATGTAAATATCTTGCAATCTACTGGGCCAAAGTTTGTGAAATTTCTTCCTCATATTTGTATGCAAGTCTAGTAAAAGACCCTATGGTTGGATATGCAAGAAAAACATTTACAATTATTTTTGGCTATTTGCTTTAGAAATAGCATTTTGAGTGGTTTTTGATGGCAAAAAGGCCTTGGGACTTTGTTGTTTAAATAAAAAGAACTAAATTTTTTATTATTGAGTTCTTAGATGGGATTGAAACATAATAATGACAATGGAGAGATTGTTTTAGCAAGAAAACTTAACTTTGTCAAACAATATTTTTTTGAAATTGTGTAAATTGCATTTAGAAATGAAATCAATCTTCTAATTGTTTTTCTTCCAAGAATTTATTTAGATTGACCTAAAAGAAATATTGTCTTTAACTTTCTTATTACTAGTCTAAATAGAATGAATCAAAGCTTTTAATGTAGACAACAATAGAATATTTAGGAGAAAAAAGTTTAAAAATTTATTTAGACTTTTTGCAAATGGATTTATTTTGAACTACCTATCAAGTTTGGTTCTAGATTGTGTAGTATGACTTTTGCTTTGATTGCACCAATTGAATTAAAAAGTATATTACCACAAAGCTAATCAATTTTTCCTATTTTGTGAGAAAGTTTTGAAAAATCACCAAAACTTGAGGTCATAGAAATCTACCTAAAGCCCATTTTGTTCTTGAAAGGAACAATGGTCTTTTAGGGATTAATATATTTGGATTGAGGTTTTAGCACAGACTGTCGTGTGTAGTATGAAGCAAGGCGCTTCAGATTCTCCAGAAGTAGTTCGTGGAATCAAGCACGGTAAGTAACTTTCTGAATTTACTCGGGAATTCCTTCGTCCTGGTTGGTTGTGATCGCAATTTACGAAGACAATCATCAGATGCCGACGCAATGCAATTCAAGTGTTCAACCCAGAGATCGACTTCATGAGGCTGTTTGAAATTATATATTCTCTCCATCGCCTAGCTAGCTTACCTTTTGTTGGAATCTTGCATTGAAATCAGTCCATTGATAGGCCATTCGGGAATCAAGCCACAATAAGAGATCGATCTATTTGGTGTTTGTGTGTGTGTTTGAGGTTTAAGCTCTGGTGCATTCGCCGAACACGTGAGCCCTTGAAGTGCTCTTGATTAACTTTGAGATTGTATGACTATCCGTGAGGCCACAACTTTTCTATGACTGTAATCCCTACTCAAGAGAATGAGAACTTTGTTAAATTGGCGATATTCCACAGACCATTTGTGGCATATATTTTTGCAAAGGTGTAACTTCACCGGGTACGCAACTCCCATATTATATGGCCCTTATTATAATCACTTATAATGTGTTTTAATCCAATTTTAAGGAATATAATTTGTTTTAATGTTGAATAACCTTGTAGCCCTTTTAACAAGGAATCCAAAAACGTACTTATGTACATGAAACAAATGTTTTTTAAGACAATAATAGAATTAAAAACCTAATTATATGAGTTTTTTTAATAAATGTATCATAGGCCAAGCTAGGCAACTTTTGGGGCTTTTTAATAAAAATTTAATTTTAACAAGAGGGAAATTTTTTGTATGCATTTTTAGAAACTAAGCATATGTGTTTCAATTCTTCATATATATTGTAAGTTTTTTTTTTCTGAAATATATGTAATTTAGCGTTTTCTACGTTTAATTTTCTTTTAATTTGGTCTTCACCTAGCTTTTTGACCATTTTAATTTGATATAATTTTAACAAAAGTTGTCCTCTGAGCTGTTTTAATGCCGACGACCCCTATATATAATAAAAGAGTTGCATACCCGGGGTAACTTCAGGCCACAAAGTAGGACAGGTATACATTTTAGGTTTAGGCCACAACAAAGATATGGATAAATGTACCGTATTTATTACACCATCAAAGATTAGAATGAAAATGAGAGAAAGAACCTGGTTAGAAAATTGGGTGACTTGAAGCATTCAAGCCAGTTACAAGCTGGAATTCTGTCAACAAGCAAACAATGAGTTAACTCCTAAGGGGTTTTGACTATGTTTTCACCAAAAAAAAGCTCCAAAACTGTCATTTCTAATATGTACAAGTACCAAATTTTGTAAAACAAATATTTTGACACATGTAATTGTAGAATCTTGTAGTATGCTGGTTTGAAAAGATGTGGAAAAAATTTCAGAATTTTCCACCATGTAGATTGCAAGATATTAGCATTTGAATTGGCAAAAATCATTTTTTTGGCCCTGCGAAAAAATGGGCAGCTGTATTTCACAAGGCTGCATTTTTATGAAAAAATGTCCAAAACGGTGGTTACTCTTTGGATTCATTCTTCAAAGAAAGTTGGTTACATGCTTGAAAAATTTCAAATCATTTCAAATTGTACAACATATAGTAAGTAGGTAGAAAGAAGTAGAAAATGACTCAAAATACTAAATTATATTTGGTGTGTGTGTGGGATTGAGGGTTTAAGCTCTCGTGCATTTGCCAAACACATGAGCCTCAAAGTGCCCTTGAAGTGCTCTGGCTTAACTTTGAGATTGTATGAAGATCTGCAAGGCAATAACCTTGCTAAGACCGTAATCCCTACTCTCATGAACGAGAACTTTGTTAAATTGGCCATATTCGACACCAAAAATTGTGACATATATCTTTGCAAAGACTGTGAAACTTCAGGTCACAAAGTAGGACAGGTATAAATTTTGGGTTCAGGCCACACGGCTTGAAAAGGCCTTGAATGGCCCCAAAATATTGGAATATTACCAATTTAATCCCCAAACAAAGTCAAGGCCATTTTCTGGTTGATGAATGAGAGAGCATCTTTATATGTAGGACAGAGATGCAACTATTCATCTTTGGAATTAGGGGTGGAAAGGGAATATCTTCTACAATAGTTTGACTTCCAATGCGTGTTTTTGGATTTTTGCAGACCAATGAATTACCACAGTATGAAAAATAATGATTTCCACACTCACCAATTTGGTCTTTTAAGGGTTAATGAAAATGACGTTCTGGAATTGGAGAACAACATTTAATTGCATTAAGGGAGAGGCATCCAATGGCGCCCCTGTACCCGATGTCGTCAGATTCTACAGAGCATAATCATTTCAGACTTTAAATGTAGGTAGGTAGTACATGGCTTATTTTTTTGACGTAAAATAATAAGTAGTCTACAATCAGGCTACATTTATCTTCTAGAATGAATGCATGACCTAGAAAGGGACGGCATTGGGTACATGGACGCCATTGAGTGCCTCTCCCTTATCTTACTATTGATATTAAATTCCTCTTAAGCAATCAACATACAACAAAGATATTGATAAATGTACCCTATTTTAACACCTTCACAGATTAGAATGAAAATGAGAGAAAGAACCCGGTTAGAAAATTGGGTGACTTGAAGCCACTGGGAACTTTGGATCATCCCTCTGGACTAGACAACTGTTGGGGGCTAGAGCTTTGAATTTCAGCCCCCATGACTCGCATTGACTTCAAAAAGAAGCAATTCAGTCCAAATTAGACATCAAGCCCATCCCTAACTACTAGTACAAAAGTGGGGCTAGTGGTACGAAAGTTCTTGTCCCCCACCCTTTTCACATAGTGCTAAGGTGGGCTAGAATGGGGGCTAAACCACCTTAATGTAGCCGCGGCTATGATGTCCAAAGTTTCCAGTGAGCATTCAAGCCAATTACAAGCTTAAATTCTGTCAACAAGCAATCATCTAGTTAAATATCCATACATAATGCAACAGAAGCATGAAAACCCTAAACCCAGCCAAGCTTCACATTGTTTACACAATGGAGTTGCTTGCTAATGTTGCTAGAGACTAAGCCACTTGAGTGAGAGACAGTCTTCCAAAATGAGTAACTAACTTCAATTTTATCAAATTGGCAAAATTCCATTCAAATGGAGATATGGACCTCCATTAAGCCATTAAGGTAGTCTGCTCTTAAAGCGCCCATGCTCTAAAAGCAATCATGCTATAGAGGTACAATTGGTTTCTTCAATGTACAAGCAGTGTACATTTCAGGAGGTGGTCACTTTTAGTGACCACTACATTACAGCATCAATAATTTGTAACTAATTCCTTGAAGGTCTAAAAAATATGAAACAACTTGGGTTAGATGCCAATACATCTTTGCTTCCCTTGAAAATTTACTGAAAATTGTTTCAAAGAGTTTAGCTTCCTTGAAAACGCAATCAGCCCTTAAATGGTTGTTTTAAGAGCACTCTACCTTATAAGAAATGAAATGATTTATGGAGCCGGGTGGAGTGGGTGGCAATCCTATTTTAATAGTGTACAATGTCATGGGGTGATTGCAAGAAATTTTTGTCCTATTTTGAGTCACAACTTAATGTGGAAGTTCTTTTGTGCATAAGTATTGCATAAATGATTGAACAAATATGAAATTCAAATGTAAGCTTCCTTCAACAATAGAAATTGTGATTCAATGAATGATTTAAATTTTTTCAAAATTAATTCAATAGTGTTCGCTCGGCTAGGGTGAGTGAAGCCACATTCACCAATCCATCCTAACTCTCATCGAAATTAATAATCAGAAAAGAGTTAATTAGAACACAACCAATGTCGTTACTTTATTGCAAGTCTTGTGCATTGTGGTACCCACATCCACCCGTACATTGGTGACCAGCAGACGCTACAGACGCCCAACAAGCATTCTTGCAGGTGTGTTCACGAACTACTTGGCAGAGAATGTGAAGCGCCCTCACTAATTGAAAACATAAAACTAGTACAGTACCTCCATCATGCGAAGGAAACTAGTATGCACTTCAAATAGCCAAATGAAGACTCTCGATCGCACAGAAGCGGCGTCTGATGTCTGTGAACACTTCGATCACAGCCTCATTCCATGTCGTAGTTGCATCCTGCACCTGGTGCCATCCATCCAAACCTCGGAGCTCAATTGGCCAAGTAGGAGGCTCGATGTCGCCGCCTCTCTTCCTCAGGCATTGGATAGCCCACAGCGACACTTGAGCCCAAGTCATTCTTCCCTCGACAGGAAAGTGGAGGTTGTACATCAGCCAAAGAATAGGCTGGCGACGAAACTTGCTCATGAGGAATTTCATCGGCCTCCCCTTCTGGACTTCGATTCCCTGGCGGCACTCCGCTTCGATAACTTCCACCAGGGAGTTTTGATAGAGCTGAAAAGTATGGAAGACACGCTCTCCGTATGTGACCCGGATGTACGTTTCCATGTGCGATGCGCTCTCGTTCAGGAAAGCCTTGAGAAGACCCGACGGAAGATCGTTCCCAGCCGTTGTCTGTTCCCGGAGAGTTGAGAAGGCCAAATAGGTCACAGCCCCGCGGTACTTCTCCAGATATGTACAGATCCAACTACCGAACTTGGTGCGCAGTTCCGTAGCTGCAGGATAGAGAGCCACCAAGGAATCCATGTTGACACGGAGAGCTACCAGTTCGCAGACATGGACGTGAACCTTGCCAGCTTCACTTAAGAGTAAACTTCCCCTAAGCAGGTTTTGTGCTTTTGCTCTCTGTTGTGCAAGAGCGACGAGGGGATTCTCCTCTTGAGGCTGCTGGCGCCAATGCGCCTGGCCGTATTCCTCTAGGAGACAACCAATTGACGAATTAATGCAAGTGAAAATTAGTAAGAGAACCTAATAGCAACTAGCAACTAGCAACTAGCAAGCTTGCTTCAGATAGACTTCATTACTCAGAGTCTCTTTTTCTTGGGATCCGACCAAATGAAATCCACGGTCCATGACTGTCACCATTCGTTCGACGTCGATAAGGTATCGAATCGAAACACACAACGACGTTCAGCTAGCGTCTCACACAGAATGATGAAAAGGTGAAGCGACAGCCCCCTCAGCTAGTTTCTAAAAAAGTAGTGAGAGTTAGTAAAATGTAGTCGAAATAATAGCATGGAAAGCACTTGCCTCAGAATGAAGCAGAAGGTCAACGTCCCACAATAGAAGACTGTAATGTGGGACGTTGACCTTTTGCTAGATGCTAGCTAGATGCTGCTCCTCTCAGTAACTGTCAACCGGAACTTCCTTAACACTCGAAAAAGCAAGCTAGTGGTGATCGACTGTTTTAAAAGCTATTTTTTTTTCGTAGTAGAGAATGATCGCAAACTTCTGAAATCAGCTGAACAATGCAGCACATGCAAAACTTCCATTCCAGGACCAAATCGAACATGGAATGCCACCGTGCCAGGCTTCATCTGACCTGCCTTCAATTCAAGCAGTGGTTATCAAGAAAAGAGAGCTGAAATCGGAAAAGCAAAACCTAAAAGGTTGACAACTGCAATGCCCGGGATCGCAGACTCATGGTAAAACTCCGATCCAGAAATCCCCGAATTGAAAAGTCAAAGACAGAAAGACTGTATGTTAAAAATTTATGAATTCAAGAGTAAAAGAATTTGGGTTGCGAAGGATTAGAGACCAACCAGCAACAGTATCGAGGGTCATGAGAATTGCTAACAAGAAATCCATCTCCTTCGATGTGCGCTTCGACAGCACCAGCAACGCTCGTGCTGCTCCGATGGAGTGCTTGCGAGGTTTCCGAAAACTCCAACGCCGAAAAGAGATCGATGAAGCACGAAAGAATGGTGAAAAGAATGAAGAATGGTGAAAACCAAGTGAGCCGGCGTTTGCGGTGACGGCGTTGTATTCGTACTGCCCTCTCCCACAACTCGGTTGCTCTGAACTTCAGAACTTAGAAAAGAGAGTTTTGCAATGCAACAACACCAAATTTAAAGGCTTTCAACATCAAGGTGCGAGGCTCGACTGGGAAGATGTTTATTAGGGCTAACTAGGAGGAACACATCTAATGATGAAAAAATGTGTGGATGAGAATGCATGTGATGGATGAAATGGTGACACAATTTGCATTTTATATAAGAGATATAGTCAACTTAAATCCTCTATGTCAACAGTCAATAAGTTGGTCAAATTAGGATCTTTCAGGATCATTCTTTGAAGATTCACCCTTTTGGGATTTTGCTAATTTATTATTATGTAGAAGATTTTTTTTTTTGTGCTCAAAAGTTTTCATAGAATTTTTCTAAGTTATAATCTCATGATGGTAGCCACAATGGAACGATGGTTGAAAACTTTTTATTATGAAAAGTGTATTTGGAAGCCTATCATGAAAACTCAAGCAACAACTAAGCAAGTAGTAACAAAAGTAATTGAAAACCTTTTTTAAATATAAATATTTACCTTAGTTGTACTTCAATAGATGTATGTATATAAATATCTAGATTAGTTGTACTTCAATAATTACTGAAGAATTAGGGGTTGTACGCCTGTACATCATGTTTTAAGCATCTACAATTTTCCATGATAGTAAGACCCTCTATTTTTGTACTTGAAGGTTTTCAAGGACTTTTCTTTTAAGTTATGATTTCATGATGGTAGCCACAATTAAAAATTGGTTGAGAGCTTTTTAATATGAAAAGTGCATGTGGAAGTCTATTGTACTCAAGCAACAAACCAAGCAAGTAGAGAGTGGGGTGATTGGTTGATTGCAAGAAACACTTGTCCTATTTTTTGTCCGTTTGCCCTTTGATAGGTGGTTTTTTGCTCATAACTTTTGCATAGTTTGATCKTTTGGAGTGAAATTTGGAATGAAGGTACATGAAATAGTTTTAGATATTGAGTAATTTTTTCAAAATTTTCAAAATTATTTTACTATTTTTAACCTGCCCCCGATGAGAAGTCTACCTTGGCCATTTTGAAGGTTTTTTGTACTATTTTCTATCCAAAAATCCAAATTTGAAGATGAAAATTGAGACGGAAGGACTTCTATTAAATTTACATAGGCCCACGAAGAGATTTATCAAAAATAGTAATCTGTCCACCCTCCACATGTGCTCAAAGTGCACTACCTTTGCACAAGTGCAAATAACTCAATTTTTTCTGAAGACCAAAATGGTTGAGAAGAAGCATTTTCAAGTGAGGAAAAATGACTTTCTTTTGGACAATTTTTTGAATTTTTTTTCTATTTTAAAAAAATCAAACATCAAAGTGTTCATTTTCTTGGTATTTTCCATCACTCTTTGAGTGTACATAACTTTTAGAAACAAATTTTCCTAGGTCTGAATTTTCACACATGTGATTTTTTCAATGCTTTACAAATTATCCATATTTTATTTTATTTTTGAAAATTTTATTCCAAAAGTCACAGTACTCCAGTGTTAAGACCATTTTGACCCAAAAACAATAGGTGTTTCTTGCAACTACCTAGTGCCAAAGTGATTAAAAACTTTTTAAAACATGCTTATCCATTTATTTATTTAAAAAAATTTATATCAAATATTGACTTCATTAAAATTTTGCATCTTTTTTACCATTTTTTTCTTCACTTTTTAAAACATGCTTATCCATTTATTTATTTGAAAAAATTTATATCAAATAATGACTTCATTAAAATTTTGCATCCTTTTTACCATTTTTTTCTTCAATTTTTAAAATTATGATCCTATGGTCAAAACATTCTTGAATTTGTTTTTTGTTTTTTTTGTTATTCAATGTTATTCAATTAATTTTGGATTAGATCACTTTGACATAAGACAATTAAGAAAAAAGAATTCCTATACAATAGCTTTGAATTCTCTGAAGTTTTAGGATTTGTTTTAAAGACACATATTTTTGATAAATAAGTTTATGGATACTTTGAACACTTGCTTGTAGTAAAATTTGGTCTTGAAAGTTCTCCTCCCTTTGACACAACTCAATATTCCTTCCTTCGACACAACTCAATATTCCTTCCTTCGACACAATTCAATATGAAAATTTACTTCAACTTCAATCATTCTAACTTAGAGATTCAACCATTGGATATTGGGGTGATTGCAAGAAACACTTGTCCTTTTTATTGTCACAACATCATGAAAAAAGTTATTTTTGTCTATAAATGTTGCAAAAATGCTCAAAGGAAAAAGAAATTTCTGAACAAGCTTTCTAATGGTATGAAGAATAAACAAAAAAAAAATTCAATTTTATTAAAATTACTTAAATGACCAAAATTGAATTTTGTTAATATGTCACACTTATGCCTCATTTAACTACTTATGGACTTTTGAAAGTCCCAAATTAATAATGGTCATCGGGAGAGAAAAAAAATGGTAATCGGGAGATAATGCAAAACATCAGGAAATCTATACAAAACATCAGGAGATTTATAAAAACATCAAGAGATTTGTGAAAACATTGGGAGATCTCCCGATAATATCTGGAGATCTTTGGTCGTAAAGTCCAAAATTCATTGAATAGTCCAAAAGTAGTTAAATATGGCATACTTGCAATTTTGGTGGTTAACTTTATAGTACTATCAGGTACCTTTTGAAAAGATAGGTCATGAAACCTTGTGGGGTGGTTAACTTTATAGTACTATCAGGTACCTTTTGAAAAGATAGGTCATGAAACCTTGTGGGGTGCTTTATAATATGGAAATACAACTTTCTAGTAGAGGGATTTTTGATTGCCTATTGCAAGTGAGTTCTAGATAGGACTAAAGTGAGCATTATTTGCAATGAATTTTTGAATAATGAAAAATGACTTTGGTGGATTTTTTTTATGACTAGAGAACCTCATAAAGTTGTTGCAAATGAACGATTTTTATTTTTTTTTGGAAATTTTATCCTATTTCCTACAAATTAAAATATCAAAGCATACATTTTCTTGAGACTTGGCACTTTTCAAGTTCTCCTACTTAGAGAAACTTTCTATACTTTTCCTTCCTAAGGAAGATTTTTCTTAAAAGTATATACATTAGTCATATTTTTAAAATATTTTTAAAATTAATTTTTCTAATTTTAAAGTACTCCCCAAAAAATTAGCCAAACGCTACAAAATTGAGAGGTATTTCTTGCAATCACCCCTTGATAAATTTTGTAAAATAATACTCAAGCAAATTGTCAATATACTCTATCTTAAGATTTTTTAACATTTTTGACTACACCTCTTTGGTTTACTTTAGTGACAAATGGACACACACCTTCAAGGATTTGATCCTTAAATTCCTAAGGGATTGACTCATACGACCGTACCACTATATTGTGGTTGTTTCTAGTCTTTAGAGTGTATCTTTTGGCAACAAATTCAAATATTTTTCAAATATTTTAATGCATACTAAAACAAATCGACTTTATCTGGGTGTATGAAGTTGTTATTGTTACTGCCTAACATTATTTTATAACAAAACAAATTCTTATAAATGTACAATATTATTGGAGTATTTAATAAGTACGTAAAATGAAGTATTGATTTTGCCATTATAAAATCCTTGGTAATCTTTTGCAAATCATTTTAAGAAAAAAATTAGTTGCTCAGAAAAAATCTATTTTCTAAATATATGAGATTTTTTATTATTAAAAAAATTGGTGATCTATAAGAGTGAGTTGTTTTGAAATAGATTTATTAAAGTGAAATGCTTTTGTATGTGTTTTTTCAAAATTGATTGCATAACGATATTTGTTCGTGATGCATAATACACTTTTTAAAATAAAGACCTCAATAAATATGAAAATCACATATTCCATTACACCTAAGTTTTGCTAAAGATCCCTTCCTTTGCTAAAGATTAAGGCTAAAGAAAATCCATTTAAATGGAGACATGTGATATCAAAAGGCATCTTAAGATTTAATAAATCATTTTGATTTTAGAGGATTTTCTACAAAATCACTAAAACATCATTACAAAAATTAGAAAATAATCAATAATTGTTAAACTCTAAAAAACATTCAATTTTGATTTGATAATTGTGAATTACAAAGGATTGATTGGAATATATGTGCAAAGCAAAATTAATGATGGATAGACTTCAAAATTGAATAGACAATATAATTCAAAATACCCTTTCATTTTCCTCTTATTGCATTATATTCCAAAGTACCAGTCTACACTTAAAATTTATATCTATCAAAGAAACATTTTATATTTGGTTGTAAAATATAATAACCCTTAAATGCCCCAAGGCCTTTTTAGAGCTTTTAGGAGTTTTCTTACATTGAACCAAACGCCAACATTTGGATAAGTTGCCATTTTTTGAATTGTAAGTTTGTAACCAATTTAGACAAGTTAGAGATTACATAAAAATACTAACACAATGATATCACTTATGGATTGAAAGATTATAATGTTTGATCATGAGAGTGTTAAAATTGCAAAATTGATTTGAATTCTTTCAATTCTCTATCACTTGTCAAATGTAAAAAGTTGGTCAACCAAAAAATATGAGGTCAAAAGGCTTAATATTTGTAGTCCTGATCAATTTATGTCTTCTCAAAATCTACTCTACAATTTTTTAAATGTGGCTAATGTGATTTTTTCTCCAAAATTTAGTGTATTTTGAGGTTCATTTGTAAGTGCCCTCAACAATATGGATAGTTAAGATTGCAATGGACACCCTTGTACAAAATCTTGAATAGAATATCATACTCAATCATTTTCAAAACTGGATTTTTGATAATAAAACTAGACTATAAAAAAAATTCAAAAATAGATATTTCTAAAAAAAACTTTGTTAGATTTTATTTCACTTCAAAATATTGTTGACACCAAACTTTGGTGTCTCAAGCATTCACTACAAGGGAACTCAGTCATTTTCTGTCAATTTGGACATTTTTTCTGTTAATTTTTTGTCAATTCGGACATTTTTTTTGTCAATGTGGACAATTTTCTGTCAATTTGATTACTGTCTATCAATTCGGACGTATCAATTCGGACATTGTTTTCTTGTAGTGATTTAGAGGCTAAAATTTCAAATTTTTGGCACATTGATGCTAATAAATATGTGAGCTTGAATACAAGCCTATGAGCCTAGCCGTGAACCTAGGTTTTTGTGAGAAAAGAACTTGGGAAAAAGAAAACTCAAATCTCTACCAATGTTTTTTGCTTAGATTTTTTTTTAAATTGCACCATTTTAGATTGAAAATACTATTTTCAAAAATTGACCTATGATTGTGGAAAATGAAATAAAATTTCTCACTAACCGTTTTGTTTGAATAAAACAAATTGGGTGTAAAGAAAGAAATAAGAATTTCATACCAACCATAGTGTCTTAACAAAAAAATAGGGTGTGAAAAAGAAAGAAAATTTTTACACCAACCATAGTTTTTGAAAAAAAATAGGGTGTGAAAATAAAATTCATACAAAGTTTTAAAATGCATGTATGCATGTATTTTTTGTACTTGGGTGAATGCAAGAAAGACTAGTACTATTTTGCATCACAATTCGAATTGCGGAGTTTCCATCCACTATAACTTTTGAAGTATGAGCCCAATTGACTTGAAAATTTTATTGGAAATGTCTTGCTTGGTAGCAATTAGATTCCTCATTTTTTAGAAATTAAAAAAAATCATTTTATATTTAAATTTCAATTTAGCTAATTTGTCACGTTTTGCAATTTAGAGGTTTTTACTACTTGGGAGTGCCCAAAATTAATGATATAGATCTGAAATTTTTTTGGTCTATTCCCACACTAGGTGGGCATGCATCTGCCAAAGGGAATCTAAAAAAACATCATTTTATGTTCTCTACATGCGTGCTAATAGGGCTCTCTTGCGCGCGCACTTCTGAACATTCAAGATGGTTTTAAGATCATTATTTTGGTGGAATCTCTTTATAATAAAGTTCCCCCAAATTTCCAGTTTTAATTTTTTTTTTAAATTACATTTCCTACTTTTTACAAATTAAAACATCAAAACACCTCTTTTCATAAAAATTTTCACTTTTCTAGTTCTCCTACTTAGAAAATTTTCCTACGCTTTCCTTCATAGGAAACTTTCTTCTTACAAGTGTATACATTAAATATATTTTTCACATTTTTTTAAAATTGTTTTTCTAATTTAACAGTACTCTCGAAAAAAACATGAGTATTATGCCAAACACTACAAAAACAGGGGGTCTTTCTTGCAATCACCCATTACCACAAAGCTAATCAATTTTTCCTACTTTGTGAGAAAGTTTTAAAAAATCACCAAAACTTGAGGTCATAGAAATCTACCTAAAGCCCATTTTGTTCTTGAAAAGAACAATGGTCTTTTAGGGATTAATGGGGTAATTGAGTATCTAAAATTATCATCTTCAGAGATGAACATCAAGGAATAAATGTGTCTAGGATTTTGTATATATTGGAACAATGCAAGAGGTAATTAAAAATAGAAAATTTCAATTCCTCCACGTAGATGCAAAAAAGGCTTCCTTGCATGCAAAAATATCCTAAACTTGAAAGGCATTATTTTCATCAAGGTAAGTCCTTTTTTGCTTTATTGGATTGTTATATGTCATTGCGAGTGCATATTTGATATTGAATAGTATCTGAAGAGCATTTGATCGTCTACTATTTGAATCAAATAATATTTTGAGATAAAATACTTCAAATTTTCTAGCACTAAAGATTGAAATTGACAAAATTTCAAAGTAAGTGAAGGTTTTGATTGGTGGGAAGTTTACTTTTAACTTGTTTCTAGGTCATTAGTCATTAGTCAAAGAATCAATAAAAGTGCCCCAAATTTTAGAACACAGAATATATGGTAACAAAAAGAGTAAAGAAAAAAGAAGCCAAAAAAATCTTTAATTCTACATATTTGAGTCAATTTCACTAAAACCTTCTCTAGTTCAAAATGATATTTTGTTTTTTAATAAAATCTTGAGGTTTTAAGAACTTCACCATTTTCTTGGATCATTACATGAATTAGTCTCCTAACATTCCCTTAGTCAATATTGAAAGTTTCCAACCAAGGTTTCATTGTACATTTGTACCTAAAACTTTTAGTGAGAAGTTTGAAAATCAATTTCCACTTATAGAGATAATCATTGTTTTGAACAACCACGAGCAAGCCAATCCCCAAAAGGTGATTGGAAGATCAAGAAAGAGATCTTGAATTGACCAGGGAGTTGGCAGAGAWTCGTCAAAGACCAAAGCGACAACTGGATATTCTTAGATCCTAAATGCCAACTAAGGTAGGTGAATCCAACACCAACCATTGACCTAATGCCACCCAAATGTATGGTTGTCATTGATTGTAGAGTGAGAATCTATGATACTGATACATGCCTTAACTTCACTTGTGGGAGAGGCACCCCATGGCGTCCATTTACCCAATGCCATCCCTTTCTAAGTCATGCATTCATTCTAGAACACAAATGTAGCTGTATTGTAGATTGCTTATTATTTTACGTCAAATAAGTAACCATGTATCGCCTACCTACATTTATAGTTTGAAATGATTGTGCTATGTAGAATCTGACGGCATTGGGTACACGGACGCCATTGGGTCATTGGGTGCCTCTCCCTCATGTCACCTACAGAACTTTCTAGAACGTTACCCTTATTTGTTCTTGCTAAACCCTAATGACATCCAAACATGTAACTTGTCAAAGAAGTCTAGTAGCTTGATGAAAAGTGTTTGATGAAATTGTTGGTGGGGTTACAATAGGCTCTGCTCTAGTTTAAATATTCCACAATTCAAAAGATCCTATAACCGTGGAGAGAGCTATAAAACCCCGCTCGAATTTCCTGAAGTCACCATTCTTCGTCGCAGATTGGGGAAAGCTGCCTAGCAAAACACTTTGCGGGTGCTGTGCAAGTGCGAATCCAAGCGAAGGAGATGGATTCCTTACCAACAGTTCCGGGGTTCGTCGTCTTTGTTGCTGGTTGTTCTCTAAACCTCCCCAGCCCTAATTTTCTTGCTCGATCAGCTGAATGTGTGCTTTACAGTGCTTGCGTACAGTTTTTCTGTGTCTTTCTGTCTTTGGGATTAGTTGATTGCGCTGTGTGGAGTGAGATCTTTGCATACGACCCTTGCCTTGGCAATCGGGAGCCCATTCTTTGTCTTCGTAAATTTTCACCCTGCTTTTCGTGCTAATCACTGCGTGAAACGAAGGCAAGCATAAGTTGTTGCTGCCTTCTGGTGAACTTGGCACGGTCGCACCTCGTGTAACTTGTGTGTGTGTCTGATTTTCACTGCTTTGTAGAAAGGGACTGCCGCTTCATCTTTGCTGCTAACTAAGTAAAGATTGAATCGGTGAGAGTCACGATTGCCTGTATTGAGAGACAGTGATCGGTGACAGTCACCGATTGTAGAATACCAGACAGCAACACCTTTAATCTTCATAGCTAGCTGAGYGTCCGAAAATGAACAATTATCTATACATTGTTATAAGACGACTGATCGATTCTCACTTGCACAAATTATGAACAAATGAGTGATGACTGTGGTCGTTTCGCAGTGAAATGGCGCCAGGAGAATCAGGGCCAGCCAAATCGCCCTGTCGTCGTAGTGACAGTACTCTTTCACTTGCGYGAGCCGGCCTTCTCCATCGCACGTCGTGAGCGTCCACATGAGCTCGCTCACCTGCCTCAACTGCTCACTTTCATTTTCTTCGCTCCAGAGGAAGCACGCAGAGCCCACCTCGTGAGGGTGCCGCTATCCTGGAGAGCCGCCAGCACGACTGTAGACGACGTGGTGAATGAAATGGCAAATCTGCGTTGCAACATGGTTTCCTACGAAGCCCGCTTTCCTGCAGCCGTGGATGTCCGCAACAACCTCGGCGACGAGATCTGGGACAAGATTGAAAGCTACCGCTGCACTGTTGCGTACTTGGCCTTCTCAGCAGCCCGACACCAGAGAACGGCTGCCATCGCTTTTCCGGCTCCGCTCAGGACTCTCCTCGATCATTGTTTACCGCACATTCAAGCTTACATCAGAGCCTCGTGGGGAGAGGATGACCTGGAGATTTTCCAATGCATTCAYGAGTCCCTGGAGGACGACATTGAAATCCTGCAAGGGTGGCCCATCACGAGGCTGTTTTGTCGGCAGCTTATTTTTTGGCTTTTCTACAACTTCTTCATCCCCGTGGAGAGGAGAATGAGTTGGGATGACGTGTCTGAGTGGGCTATCGAGCACCTGCTGGGAGGAAACAGTGAACCGCCTGCACTGCCACTGGGGCTTCAAGGTATGGATGTGTGGAACTCGAACCCTGCTGCAACAGCGATTTGGAATGCGGCTGTCATTGAAGTGTTTGCAGACATCCAACAGCAATTCCGTTGAATCCATACGCTTTCAACATACTAAGCGAGGCTGGCTGAAATTTTACAGTAACTATCCTCCATGGCTGAAATTTTACAGTATTCTCCATGGCCTAGCTAACTTACTCTTGAGAGTATTCAAGCAATACTGAAAGTGCAGCAGTACTTGAGCAATAAAAGATCGATGTACGTATTCTTATTTGGATTGAGGTTTTAGCACAGACTGTCGTGTGTAGTATGAAGCAAGGCGCTTCAGATTCTCCAGAAGTAGTTCGTGGAATCAAGCACGGTACGTTAACTTTCTGAATTTACTTGTTTCGCGAATGCAGCGCCTGCTGATGGCAAATGTACGTGTGGATGTGGCCTTGTGGATACGACAATATAATTATGCAAAAGACTTTGGACTAATTTAACAAATGATGTCGGTTTAAGTCTTTCCATCTGTTCACTTCGATGAGAGTGTGTAGAGTGGTGACGTACGAATGTGATGCAAGGTGAATGGGAATTCCTTCGTCATGGGTGGTTGTGATCGCAATTTAATTTACGAAGACAATCATCAGATGCCGACGCAATGCAGTTTAAGTGTTCAACCCAGAGATCGACTTCATGAGGCTGTTTGAAATTATATGTTCTCTCCATCGCCTAGCTAGCTTACCGTTTGTTGGAATCTTGTATTGAAAGCAGTCCACTGAATCAAGCATTCGGGAATCAAGCAACAATAAGAGATCGATCTATTTGGTGACTGTGTGTGTGTGTGTTTGAGGTTTAAGCTCTGGTGCATTCGCCGAACACGTGAGCCCTTGAAGTGCGCTTGCTTAACTTTGAGATTGTATGACTACCCGTGAGGCCACAACCTTTCTAAGCCACTGTAATCCCTACTCTCAGGAACGAGAACTTTGTCTAATTGGCGATATTCCACACACCATTTGTGGCATATATCTTTGCAAAGGTGTAACTTCAGGCCACAAAGTAGGACAGGTATACATTTTAGGTTTAGGCCACATTCAACAAAGATATGGATAAATGTACCCTATTTTAACATCTTCACAGATTAGAATGAAAATGAGAGAAAGAACCTGGTTAGAAAATTGGGTGACTTGAAGCATTCAAGTCAGTTACAAGCTGGAATTCTGTCAACAAGCAAACAATGAGTTAACCCCTAAATGGTTTTGACTATGTTTTCACCAAAGAAGCTCCAAAACTACCATTTCTAATATGTACAAGTACCAAATTTTGTAAAAAAAATATTTTGACACATGTAACTGTAGAATCTTGTAGTATGCTAGTTTGAAAAGATGTGGAAAAAATTTCAGAATTTTCCACCATGCAGATTGCAAGATATTACTTAGCATTTGAATTGGCAAAAATCATTTTTTTGGCCCTACAAAAAAATGGGCAGCTGCACTTTACAAGACTTCATTTTTATGAAAAAATGTCCAAAATGGTGGTTACTCTGTGGATTCATTCTTCAAGGAAAGTTGGTTACATGCTTGAAAAATTCCAAATCATTTGGAATTGTACAACATATAGGAAAAAAATAGTAAGTAGAAAGAAGTAGAAAATGACTCAATATACTAAATTGTATTTGGTGTGTGTGATTGAGGGTTGAAGCTCTCGTGCATTAGCCAAACACATGAGCCTCAAAGTGCCCTTGAAGTGCTCAGGCTTAACTTTGAGATTGTATGAAGATCTGCAAGGCTATAACCTTGCTAAGACCGTAATCCCTTCTCTCAGGAACGAGAACTTTGTTAAATTGGCCATATTCCACACCAAAAATTGTGACATATATCTTTACAAAGATCATGTAACTTCAGGTCACAAAGTAGGACAGGTATAAATTTTGGGTTCTGGCCACATGGCTTGAAAAGGCCTTGAATGCCACCAAAATAATGGAATATTACCAATTTTACCCCCAAACAAAGCCAAGGTCATTTTCTTGTCAATGAATGAGAGAGCACCTTTATATGTAGGACAGAGATGCAACTATTTGTCTTTGGCATTAGGGGTAGAAAGGGAAGATCTTCTACAATAGTTTGACTTCCAATGCGTGTTTTTGGATTTTTGCAGGCCAATGATTACTGTAGTATGGAAAATAATGATTTCCAAACAAGTCACCAGTCTGGTCTTTAAGGGTTAATGAAATTGACATTCTGGAGTTGGAGAACAACATTTAATTGCATTAAGGGAGAGGCACCCAATGGCATCCTGTACCCAATGCCGTCAGATTCTACAGAGCATAATCATTTCAGATTTTAAATGTAGGTAGGTAGAACATGACTTATTTCTTTGACCTAAAATAATAAGTAGTCTACAGTCAGGCTACATTTATCTTTTAGAATGAATGCATGACCTAGAAAGGGACGGCATTGGGTACATGGATGCCATTGAGTGCCTCTCCCTTATCTTACTATTGATATTAAATTCCTCTTGAGCAATCAACGTACAATAGAGATATTGATAAATGTACCCTATTTTAACACCTTCACAGATTAGAATGAAAATGAGAGAAAGAATTGAACCTAGTTAGAAAATTGGGTGACTTGAAGCATTCAAGCCAGTTACAAGCAATCATCTAGTTAAATATCCGTACATAATGCAACAGAAGCATGAAAACCCTAAACCCTGCCAAGCTTCACATTGTTCACACAATGGAGTTGCTTGTTAATGTTGCTAGAGACAAAGCCACTTGAGTGAGAGACAGTCTTCCAAAATGAGTAACTAACTTCAATTTTATCAAATTGGCAAAATTCCATTCAAATGGAGATATGGCCTTCCATTAAGGTAGTCTGCTTTTAAAGCACCCAAAAGCAATCATGCTACAGAGGTACATTTTGCTTTCTTCAATGTACAAGTAGTGTACATTTCAGGAGGTGGTCACTTTTAGTGACCGCCACATTTCAACTTCAGAAATTTGTAACTAATTCCTTGAAGGTCTGAAAAATATGAAACAACTTGGGTTAGAGGCCAATTTATTTTTTCTTCCTATGAAAATTTATTGAAAATTGTTTCAATGAGTTTAGCTTCCTTTAAATGGTTGCTTTAAGAGCAGTCTACCTTATAAGAAATGAAATGATTTATGGAGCCGGGTCGAGTGGATGGGGATCTTATTTTAATAGTGCACAATGTTAAGGGTGATTGCAAGAAAGTTTTGTCCTATTTTCAGTCACAACTTAATGTGGAAGTTGTTTTGTGCCATAAGTATTGCATAAATGATTGAACAAATATGAAATTCAAATGTAAGCTTCCTACAACAATAGAAATTGTGTATCAATGAATGATTTCAATTTTTTCAAAATCAATTCAATAGATGAGATTGAATTTGAAGTACATGTCACACATACGGTTTTGGTGGTATTTAGTTCTATTGAGTACCTCTTTTGAAGAGTTATGTCAACAGATTTGATAGGCTAGKTCTTCTAACATAGAAATATGCCATTTCACTAGAAGCATTTCCAAAAACATGTTCCTAGTGTGCTTTTCATTGCCCTAAAGTCCTAAAGTGTGTTATATTTTGGTTAAATTTACGTTGAATAAAAATGATTTTTTTGTTCTAGCTTTGATTTCCCTTCTTTATTCTTGGTTTGCACTTTGTAACAATGGCCATTCTTAAAGTAAATTTTTCAAGTGCATTTTTTATTTTAAAAAATCGAAATTGGAAAGTCTCATTTTCTTGCATAAATTGCAGATCATGGCTTAATATACTACTTCAGGCTACAATGTTACATAGAAAGATTTAATAGTATTGGTGGAGTCCTAGAGCACCTTCAATTTGTCAATGGTGATTGTTTTGATGGCAAATCAAGTATTGCCATCCATCTTCTATTCTTCACTATTCAATGATGAACATTATACGTTATTAGAATTGTAGATCTAAAATTCAATCAACTATTTAGATTTCATATTCCATGCCCCTAATAGCACAAAGAGTGATAATTGGTAGTGCAAAAAGTACTAAAATCTTAAATATAGAAAAACTCAATAAATACTACGAGTGTTTTTTTCAATCATTCTAAGGATGAAATGGAATTCCATTGTGTAATTATAAGATTGCATATCAACTTGCAAAAAAATGCTATGTAAATGTTATGGCACCTAAAATATCTGCCTCATTTTATGCATGAATACTTTCTTTTAGTGTGCCCTCATATATCCACATGATCCACTTTTTGTATTTTACTAGTAATTGCAAGTATGTAAATTAGATGTTAGAATTCATTGATTTTGTTATGCATCATTCAAAAGACACTATATGATGATGTAGAATATCTAAAGAAATCTATTTTGTCACATTTGCAATGTTCATAGTTTGTAAATCTCATTTGAAATTTTGATTACAATTTTGCATTTTGGCAATAGGTCTACAATCCTCTAAACTATGAGTTTAAGAGAAATCTACATGAGGGATTGTGAATGCTTAAAAATGATAAATGATTCTCATGAGCACATGATTGTAAACATTTTGGATTGCTTATTGGGTTGTACACTTTTAGCATTTAATTTTTTTTTCAAATTACAAGATGATTATCTCTTTTAATACTCAAACGTTTCTAAGAAACTATTATTTTTCTTATTTTCCACAATCATAGCCACAATGAATGCTTGTATTGGAAATTTATTAACCCTTTAATTCCCATTCAAGGCTGTTTTGATGGTTTAGTTAGAGCACAAATATACTTAGACAAAATCTTTAACAATCGTTAGATTTTGGCTTGGATTTTTGAGGATATAATAGTAGAAGTGATAAAATTAACCAKACCAAATTGGAAAGTCAATTATAGACAATGTATGTACAAAAATTTTGGATTATCTATCATTGGTATTGAAAGAATTTAGAGTTTTTAAATAATATGCACACAATTTTGTTGAACATCAAGGGACAACAATTGTACAAATATAGTTATACAATAGAAATTCTAATAAGCTAGGGGGCTAGGATCGATCTGACACATTGCTTCAAAAAGGTTGTAAGAATTAGGGAGGGTCATTTGCTCTCATGTTCTTTGTATGTGGGATTGTGGGCTAGGCAAGGACGCGTTGACACATTATTGTGGAAAATTTTATTAATTCACAAAGTGAGAAATATTAGAAGTTCTATTGTATAGGCCATTAGTAATATTAGAAAACTCATAAAAGATTCTCTTTAAGGATCTTAGAATTTGGTAAACATGCTTTCATGATTCTTGCAGAGCAATCAATATTGAAAAATGCACCTCTCGTGTGCAGAAATAGTGAAATACCTACTTAATTAATACAAAAAACACTTGACTTAAGTGTATATAAAATCTTTTTAATATGTCATAATGCATAGTATACTTTTTCAAAACAAAAACCTCAATAAAGACAAAGAATTTATACATAGTTATTTAATTGCAAATATAAGTTTTGAATGTTATTAATTGGATATTTGGATCATTAGGAGTTAAAAATTAAAAGAAACTCATTTGTGTGGAGATATGCGATATCAAAAGGCATCTTGAGATCTAAATAGTCATTTTTAATTTTAAAAATTATGAAATAAATAGGAATTAAATTCTAAATTTTTTTTTGTATTCATTAATTATAACATCCACATTCAAAGATAATTTTTGAGTTATTGAAATTTACTAATAATATGTAAATAAAGAAATTAATCGAAATCACCATTTATCAATCCATTTTGTAAATAATCTAATTACAATCTAAATATTTTTTGAAACCAAATTTTGGTAATGTATTATTTTTAGCACTCTACTAATTATCCATATTATTATTTTTTTTTAATATCTTTCAAAAACTTGTAATATTTAAAAGAATTTGACCCCAAATGCAACAAAATAAGAGGATATTTTGTGGAATCAATGAATCACTTATATTGAAAGTGACTTCAAACAATCATAGGGTTGTGAGAGAAAATTGAAAAGATCTCAAGTGATGAAGTTCCATCTATAGAAAATTATACATGATTATATTGTAAGAAAATTTGTTAATGAAATTAGTTATTGGATTGATATTGTCTTACCCCTCTTTTGTTTTTTGTGTTGTTATATGCATTGCATTTAGTATTGAAAAAAACTCAATTAAAGAACATTTTATTATCCTTTTTTTAATTATTGTATTTTTGGAGATGAAAAGCTTACAATTCTCAAACACTATAGGTTAAGTGAGATTGAAAAAGATTCTAAGACAAGAGAGTTTTGACTTTTGAATGGTGATTTGTAGTTTGACATGTTTCCAAGTCATTAGTCTGTCAAAAGTTAATCAAAGTATCCCAAATCTTAGAACAAAGAATGGAAATAAAAAAATGACGAAAGAAGAGACCAAAAAAATCTTATAATTTACACATCCAGATGAATTTCAAAAAATCCATTTGTATTTCAGAAGGCTATTTAGAAAGAAAAAAAAAGATTTCAATATCTTCACCACTTTTTTTAATCATTAAATAAGATATTCTCCAATTGTAACATACTCTTAGAAAATATTAAAGTTTCCAACCAAACTTCCATTGTGTATTTATGCCTAAATTTTTTATTCAAAATTTTTTCAAAACCATATTGCACTATTAAGAAAAATAATCCTCGTGCATGATAATTACAAGCTATCCAATCCTCCAAAAGGTAATTGAAAGATCCAAAAAGAGATCCTGGTTTGATTAAAATGACAATGACAAAGACCAAATCAATGTTTAGTTGGCTCAATAACTTTTATCTAAAATGCTAGTTATGTCACACATAGAACTTTTTAGAACTTTTCCTTTATTTGTTCTAAGTGCTAAACCCTGATGACATTCAAACATGTAACTTCTTAAAGAAGCCTTTTCAAAAGCTTGATAAAGGACTTAGAGGAATTTTTTTGGTGTTGCTAGTTTACTACAATAAAGTTTTAAATAATATCAAAACTCAAAAGGTCTTATAGCTCTGGGACTTGTGGAAAAGGCTTTAAAAAGCGGCTCGGTGGGAAATTGAAGAAGTCAAGTGATAAAGTTCCATCTATTTAAAATGATAAATGATTACGTTATATATATAAGAGAGTATTTTTTAACTAAAATTAGTTGTTTAATTAATATTGTCTTAGCCCTTCTTTCATTTCTTTATTAGATTATTAATATGCATAAAATTTGGTATTGAAAAATTTTCAATTAAAAAGAACATTTATTATTTACTTTTCAAGTTGATAGAATTTTGGAGATGAAATGCTTAGAAGTTAGAAGTACTCTAGTATTAAAGATAGAGATTAGCAAACTAAGAAAAGTGCCACATAAGAAGATATTGTTCCACTAGTAGAAAACAAAGGAATTTTGACAAAATTATGTTGATTTGGTCGCGTTGTCCCGGTCATTGTTCTGTTGATTTCAAATTTTCAACAGAAATTAGTAAAAATTTACAAATTTCTTGTCCAAATCAACAGAACAATGACCTTGACAACGCAACCAAATCTACAAAATTTTGTCAAAATTCCTTCGTTTTCTACTAGTGTTCGACCAATAGTAATCTTAGGGTCATTGCAAGAATCACTGTGCGTTTTGTGGACACCATTGTAACACGCTCTCTTGTCTTCTACTATAACTTTTGAATAATGAATCCAATGCAAAAAACAAAAAATTTGTTTCAAAATGTTGTGATTGTTATTATATCCCTTATTTTTCAAAATTTTTCAAAATTCATTTTATATTTAAAATTCAATTTTTTTAATTTATCACATTTTGGAATTTAATGTTTTGTATACAAAAAAGTTGTTTAAACTAATGATTTTTGGGTGAGATTTTTGTGGTACATTTCTATAGTAGGTGTTCATGTCTCTAATAAAGGGCCCCTAAAAATACACTATTCTATGTCCTCCACGTTTGTGCAAATAGGCCTTCTTTGCACATGCACTTGTAAATAATAAAAATCGTTATGACTTTGTTTTTTTGGTCAAATCTCATCACCATCAAGTCCTCACAAATGAGTGATTTTTAGTTTTTCTAGTTTCACTACTGTTGATTTATTATAAATTAAAACCTCAACCTACCCCTTTTCTATCTAAAATTCTATGTCCAAGAATATGTCGCAAGAAATGCATACTTTGACATTTTAATCTATAAAAAATAAGAAAATGAATTTTTAAAGAAAATAAAAATTGGCCATTTGTAAAGACTAGGTGGTGATGATATTTGACCAAAAACACAAAGTCATAACCATTTTTATTGTTTACAAGTGTACGAAAGTGGAGGACATAGAATAGTGTATTTTTAGGTTCCCCTTATTAGAGACATGAACGCCTACTATAGAAATATACCACAAAAATTTCACCCAAAAATCATTAGTTAAACAACTTTTTTGTATTCAAAACCCTAAATTCCAAAATGTGACAAATTAACAAAATTGACTTTTAAATATAAAATGAATTTTTTAAAATTTTGAAAAATAAGGGATACAATAACAATCAAAACATGTAGAAATAGGTTTCTTGTTTTTTGCATTGGATTCATTGAAGAGCTTTACTACTTTCTTGGATCTTCGCATGAGTTACTCTCTTAACATACTTTTAGTCAATATAAGAAGTTTTCAACCGAATTTCCATTACACTTTTGTACCTAAATTTTTTTCTAAAGATTTCTTTGAAAATCATCTTGTACTAAAAGAGATGATCATTGTTCTTGATAATCACAATCAAGCCAATCCCTAAAAGGTGATTGAATAACAACAACAAAAACTTTCAAGAATGTTTTGATCATAGGATCAAAAAATAAAAGAAGTAAATGGTAAAAATTAAAAAAAATGCTACATTTTAATCAACTCAATATATTTAGTAAAGTTTTGAAAAACAATAAAAGGATTATAAGCAAGTTTTAAAAATAGTTTTCAATCACTTTGGCACTACTTGCTTGGTTTGTTGCTTGAGTTTGATAGACTTCCATATACACTTTTTATATTAAGAAGTTTTCAACCAACTTTTAATTGTGGCTACCATCATGAAATCATAACGTACAAAAAAAATCCTTGAAAACCTTCAAATACAAAAATAGATAATCTTCTACACCAAATCGGGGTTTTAAGAGGAACAAACAATTAAAGGAACTTATAATTGTGGAAAGCTATAGATGTTTGAAACATGATATACATCCCATGGACACTTCAATAACTATTGATGTAAAACTAAAGTAGATATTTATATAGATACATCTATTGATAGTACAACTAAGGTAGATATTTATATAGATACATCTATTGATAGTACAACTAAGGTAGATATTTATATTTAAAAAAAAAATTTCAATTACTTTTGTCACTACTCACTTAGTTTGTTGCTTCAATCCAATATGATAGACTTTCAAATACACTTTTCATAATAAAATATTTTCAACAAACATTTCATTGTGTATTTGTGTCTACCACCATATAACTTAGRAAAAATCTTTGAAAACTTTTGAGCACAAAAAGAGATAATCATCTAGATAATAACAAGTTAGCAAAATCCCAAAAGGATGAATCTTCAAAGATCYAAAAAGATCCTACTTTGACCAACTTGTTGACCAGAATGACCACTGACAAAGACAAATTAAGTTGAGCATATTTCTTACAGAAAATGCAAATTGTGTCACCATTTCATCCATCACATGCATTCTCATCCGCACATATTTTCATCAATGGATGTGTTCCTCCTACTTAAACCCTAATAATCATCCTCCCAGTCAAGCCTCGCAAGGTCGCACCTTGATGTTCAAAGCCTTTAAATTTGGTGTTGTTGCATTGCCAAACACTCTTTTCTAAGTTCTGAAGTTCAGAGCAACCGAGTTGTGGGAGAGGGCAGTACGAATACAACACAACGCCGTCGCTGCAAACGCCGGCTCACTTGCTCTCTTCATTCTTTTCGCCATTCTTTCGTGCTTCATCGATCTCTTTTCGGCGTTGGAATTTTCGGAAACCAAGCAAGCACTCAGTCGGAGCAGCAAGCACGGTGCTGGTGCTGTCGAAGCGCACATCGAGGGAGATGGATTTCCTCGCAGCAATTTTCATGGCCCTCGTTGCTATTGCTGGTTGGTCTCCTAATCCTCCCCAGCCTAATTCTCTTACTCGTGATTTCTTAGATTGATAACATGCAGTCTTTAATTGTGTATTYGGGGATGTTTGGATCGGAGTGTTACTTTCTGCTTCGTCTCCGATCAGGACATTGCAATTTAGGCTTCGCTTATCCAATTTCAGCTCTCTTTTCATGATAATCACTTCTTGAAGGCAAGTCAGATCGAAAAAGCCTGGCAAGGTGGCATTCCATGTTCGATTTGGTCCTGGAATGGWAGTTTTGCATGTGCTACATTGTTCAGCTAGTAGCTGATTTCATAAGTTTGCGATCATCCTCGGTCGATCTACTGCGAAAAGAAAAAGTAGCCAGTCGATCACGACTAGCTTGATTTTTCCAGAGTTAAGTATTAAGTTCCGGTTGAAAAATACTTCGAGGAGTGGCATCTAGCTGAAGTTGCATATGTCTGGTCCTTCGGGACTTGGGGTTCAGTAGAAAGAAATTTGTGTGTCCACCTGCTTTTGGATTTGCCTTGCACTTGAAAGGAGTAAAAGAGGCTACATTGTAGTTCATAATACAGACTGTAATAAGGGACGTTATATACGTTGGGCTCAATGAATTGTAGCCCGAGTCGATAAATCTGTAGCCAGCAGCTAGCGCAGACGTTGCTACAGTGAGTTCCCTACCAGAAGAAAGTTATGTTCTTGGATTTACAACATGATCGATTGCTAGTGCTTTCTTCGGCTGAATGATATATAATGGATTATCGGTCATCTTTTGATTACGTTATTTCTATTAATTAATTTTTACAGTACAGGTGTAATTCTCACTGCTTTTTAAGAAACTAGGGGACTGTCACTTCACCTTCCATGCCTGCCAAAGATCGTTTTCTGAGAGACGTCTTTGATGAACATCTTTGTGTGTTTCGATTAGATACCTAATTGACAAACAAACGGTCCGTGACAATCAAAGACCGTAATATTCATTTTAGTCGGATCCCAAGAAAAAGAGACCCAAGCAAGATTGCTACGATTAAGTTCTCTACTTTTCATTTGTATTAATTGATCAATTGGTTCTCTCGTAGCAGAATATGTCCAGGCGCATTCGGGAGCCGAGCAGCCTCAAGAGGAAAATCCCGTCGTCGGTCTTGCGCAACTGGAAGCAAACGTAGCAAACCTGCTTAGGGGGAATTTAATCTTAAGTGAAGCCGTCAAGGTTGGCTTCCATGTCTGCGAACTGGCAGATCTCCGTGTCGACATGGATTCCTTCGCGGATCTCTATCCTGCAGCTACGGAACTGCGCACCAAGTTCGGCAGTTGGATCTGTACACATCTAGAGAAGTACCGCGGGGCTGTGACCTATTTGGCCTTCTCAACCATACGGGAACAGACAACGGCTCCGAACGATCTTCCGTCGGGTCTTCTCAAGGCTTTCTTGAACGAGAGCGCATCGCACATGGAAACGTACATCCGGGTCACATACGGAGAGCGTGTCTTCCATACTTTTCAGCGCTATCAAAACTCCCTCGAGGAAATCATTGAAGGGGAGAGCCGCCAGGGAATCGAAGTCCAGAAGGGGAGGCCGATGAAATTCCTCATGAGCAAGTTTCGTCGCCAGCCCATTTTTTGGCTGATGTACAACCTCCACTTTCCTGTTGAGGGAAGAATGACTTGGGCTCAACTGTCGATGTGGGCTATCCAATGCCTGAGGAAGAGAGGCTACGAGATCGAGCCTCCTATGTGGCCCATCGAGCTCCGAGGTATGGATGGATGGTACCAGGTGCATGATGCAAATGGGATATGGAATGAGGCTGTGATCGAAGTGTACACAGACATCAGACGCCGCTTCTGCGCAATCGAGAGTCTTCATTTGGCTATTTGAAGTGCATAGTAGTTTCCTTCCCCTGATGGAGGTACTGTACTAGTTTTATGTTTTCAATTAGTCAGGGCGCTTCACATTCTCTGGAGTGCCAAGTAGTTCCTGAACACACCTGCATGAATGCTTGTTGGGCGAGTGTAGCGTCTGCTGATCACCAATGTACGTGTGGATGTGGGTACCACAATGCACAAGACTTGCAATAAAGTAACGCCATTGGTTGTGTTCTAATTAGCTCTTTTCTGATTATTAATTTTGATGAGAGTTAGGATGTCTTGGTGAATGTGGCTTCACTCATCCTGGCCTAGCAAACAAGCTTATTGTTTGCTAACAATATTAACAGAGTGAGTCATCAATTACATTAACTTCAACAGCTCTTCCGATCCACCGTTCAGAAACACTGTCTTCCATGATATTCAATGTGTCTTCCGTTGAGTAGTGAGGCGGGCTTGAGTAATGTTCAATTCTCATTGACCCATATATGCATTGTTTCAAACGTAATACTTAGTTGGATGGCATGCCACATGATGGATGCAATTTAAATATAAAGCGGTTCAAATAAGGTGGCCCACACCAGCTGACACATTTAGTCGTCAGATACACTATGGTAGCTAGTTTGCTTGACCAGAATGAGTGAAGCCACATTCACCACGACATCCTCACTGCACTATCTCCCGTCGAAATTAATGATCAGAAAGAGTTATTAGGAAAAACCGATGTCATTACTTTATTGCAAGTCTTGCGCATTGTTGTACCCACATCCACAAGTACGTTGGTGATCATCAGTCGCTACACTCGCCGAACAAGTATTCAAGTGGCTTGAGGAACTACTTGGCAGAGAATGTGAAGCGCTCTGACTTATTTAAAACTAGTACGGCAATGCAAGACCTTAATTCCTTCAAGACTACATCGATCTCGTAATCTTATAAATGTCCTGTCACTGTACTGCTTGTAATACTTCCACAGTACCTCCATCAGTACTTCAAACAGCCAAATGAAGACTCTCGATCGCACAGAAGCGGCGTCTGATGTCTGTGTACACTTCGATCACAGCCTCATTCCATGTCGCCGTTGCATCCTGCACCTGGTTCCATCCATCCAAACCTCGGAGCTCAATTGGCCACATAGGAGGCTCGATGTCGTCGCCTCTCTTTTTCAGGCATTGGATAGCCCACATCGACAATTGAGCCCAAGTCATTCTTCCCTCAACAGGAAAGTGGAGGTTGTACATCAGCCAAAAAATGGGCTGGCGACGAAACTTGCTCATGAG
Source organism: Pleurozium schreberi (assembly GCA_006891605.1). Taxonomy (NCBI): domain Eukaryota; kingdom Viridiplantae; phylum Streptophyta; class Bryopsida; order Hypnales; family Hylocomiaceae; genus Pleurozium; species Pleurozium schreberi. The sequence continues at coordinate 235,356 of VACF01002436.1, read as the reverse complement.
GAATTTCATCGGCCTCCCCTTCTGGACTTCGATTCCCTGGCGGCACTCCGCTTCGATAACTTCCACCAGGGAGTTTTGATAGAGCTGAAAAGTATGGAAGACACGCTCTCCGTATGTGACCCGGATGTACGTTTCCATGTGCGATGCGCTCTCATTCAGGAAAGCCTTGAGAAGACCCGACGGAAGATCGTTCCCAGCCGTTGTCTGTTCCCGGAGAGTTGAGAAGGCCAAATAGGTCACAGCCCCGCGGTACTTCTCCAGATATGTACAGATCCAACTGCCGAACTTGGTGCGCAGTTCCGTAGCTGCAGGATAGAGATCCACCAAGGAATCCATGTTGACACGGAGAGCTACCAGTTCGCAGTCATGGACGTGAACCTTGCCGGCTTCACTTAAGAGTAAACTTCCCCTAAGCAGGTTTTGTGCTTTTGCTCTCTGTTGTGCAAGAGCGACGAGGGGATTCTCCTCTTGAGGCTGCTGGCGCCAATGCGCCTGGCCGTATTCCGCTACGAGACAACCAATTGATGAATTAATGCAAGTGGAAATTAGTGAGAGAACCTAATAGCAACTAGCAACTAGCAAGCTTGCTTCAGATAGATTTCAATAGTCGGAGTCTCTTTTTCTTGGGATCCGACCAAATGAAATCCACGGTCTGTGAATTTCACCGTTCGTTCGTCGATAAGGTATCGAATCGAAACACACTTACACACAACGACGCTCAGCTCAGCTACAGTCTCACACTGAATGATGGAAAGGTGAAGCGACAGCCCCCTTAGTTAGTTTCTAAAAAAGTAGTGAGAATTAGTAAAAAGTAGTCGAAATAATAGCATGGAAAGCACTTGCCTCAGAATGAAGCAAAAGGTCAACGTCCCACATTACACAGTCTTCTATTGTACAGCTAGCTAGTTGCTAGCTAGATGCTGCTCCTCTCAGTAACTGTCAACCGGAACTTCCTTAACACTCGAAAAAGCAAGCTAGTCCTGATCGACTGTTTAAGAGTTATTTTTTTTTCATAGTAGAGAATGATCGCAAACTTCTGAAATCAGCTGAACAATGCAGCACATGCAAAACTTCCATTCCAGGACCAAATCGAACATGGAGTGCCACCGTGCCAGGCTTCATCTAACCTGCCTTCAATTCAAGCAGTGGTTATCAAGAAAAGAGAGCTGAAATCGGAAAAGCAAAACCTAAAAGGTTGACAACTGCAATGCCCGGGATCGCAGACGCCTGGTAAAACTCCGATCCGGAAATCCCCGAATTGAAAAGTCAAAGACAGGAAGATTGTATGTTAAAAATTTATGAAATCACGAGTAAAAGAATTTGGGTTGCGAAGGATTAGAGACCAACCAGCAACAGCATCGAGGGCCATGAGAATTGCTAACAAGAAATCCATCTCCCTCGATGTGCGCTTCGACAGCACCAGCAACGCTCGTGCTGCTCCGACTGAGTGCTTGCTAGGTTTCCGAAAACTCCAACGCCGAAAAGAGATCGATGAAGCACGAAAGAATGGCGAAAAGAATGGAGAGAGCAAGTGAGAGCCCGCGTTTGCAGCAGTGACGTCGTATTCGTACTGCGCTCTCCGTTGCTCTGAACTTCAGAACTTAGAAAAGAGTGTTAGGAAATGCAACAACACCAAATTTAAAGGCTTTGAACATCAAGGTGCGAGGCTTGACTGGGAAGATGTTTATTAGGGTTAACTAGGAGGAACACATCCATTGATGAAAATATGTATGGATGAGAATGCATGTGATGAATGAAATGGTGACACAATTTGCATTTTACATAAGAGATATAGTCAACTTAAATTGTCTATGTGAGCGGTCAATAAGTTGGTCGAATTAGGACCTTTCAGGATCATTCTTTGAAGATTCACCCTTTTGGGATTTTGCTAACTTATTATTATGTAGAAGATTATTTTTTTGTGTTCAAAAGTTTTTATAGAATTTTTCTAAGTTATAAATTTCATGATGGTAGCCACAAGCCCACAATGAAGTATGGAACAATGGCTGAAAACTTTTTATTATGAAAAGTGTATTTGGAAGCCTATCATGAAAACTCAAGCAACAACTAAGCAAGTAGTGACAAAAATAATTGAAAATCTTTTTTAAATATAAATATTTACCTTAGTTGTACTTCAATACATGTATCTATATAAATATCTATATTATATGTAATTCAATAATTACTGTAGAATCTAGGGGTTGTATGCCTGTACAGCTGTACGTCATGTTTTAAACATCTACAATTTTCCATGATAGATTGATAGTCAGTCCCTCTATTTTTGTATTTGAAGGTTTTCAAGGACTTTTCTTTTAAGTTATGATTTCATGATGGTAGCTACATTTAAAAATTGGTTGAAAGCTTTTTAATATGAAAAGTGCATGTGAAAGTCTAATAGTCTATTATACTCAAGCAACAAAAAAAGCAAGTAGACAATTCCAAAGTGATTGAAAACTTTTTAAACATGCTTATCCATTTATTCATTTAAAAAAATTTATATCAAATAATGACTTCATTAAAACGGGGCATTTATTTTACCATTTCTTTCTTCACTTTTTAAAATTATGATTCTATGATCAAAACATTCTTGAATCTTTTTTTTTGATGTTATTCAATGTTATTCAATCAATTTTGGATTAGATCAGTTTCACATAAGGCAATTAAGAAAAAAGAATTCCTACACAGTAGCTTTGGATTCTCTGAAGTTTTAGGATTTGTTTAAAGACACATATTTTTGATAAATAAGTTTATGGATACTTTGAACACTTGCTTGTAGTAAAATTTGGTCTTGAAAGTTCTCCTCCCTTTGACACAACTCAATATTCCTTCCTTTGACACAACTCAATATGAAAATTTAGTTCAACTTCAATCATTCTAACTTAGAGATTCAACCATTGAATATTGGAGACTTGGAGTGATTGCAAGAAACAATTGTCCTATTTATTATCACAACGTCATGAAAAAAATTATTTTTGTCTATAAATGTTGCAAAAATGCTTGAAAGAACAAGAAATTCGGAAGCGAGCTTTCTAATGGTATGAAGAATAAACACAAATGTTTTCAATTTTATTAAATTTACTTAAATGAATGAAATTGAATTTTGTTAATATGTCACACTTGCAATTTTGGTGGTTAACTTTCTAGTACCCTCGAGTACCTATTTTGAAAAGATAGGTCATGAAACATTGTGGGGTGCTTTATAATATGGAAATACAACTTTTCAATAGAGGGATTTTTGATTGCCTATTGTAAGTGAGTTCTAGATAGGACTAAACTGAGCACCATTAGCAATAAATTTTTGAATAATGAAAAATGATTTTGGTGGATTTTCTTATGACTAGACAACCACATAAAGTTGTTGCAAATGGCTAATTTTTGTTTTCTTTTTGAAAATTTATCCTATTTCCTAATAATTAAAATATCAAAGTATGTATTTTCTTGAGACTTGGCACTTTTCAAGTTCTCCTACTTAGAGAATCTTTCTATACTTTTCCTTCCTAAGGTAGATTTTTCTTAAAGCTATATACATTAGTTATACATTTTTTAAAATTTTAAAAGTCATTTTTCTAATTTTAAAGTACTCCCAAAGAAATTAGCCAAACGTAACAAATTCAAGAGGTGTTTCTTGCAAATGAATCACCCAGGCTTGATAAATTTTGTAAAGTAGTACTTAAGCAAATTGTCAATATGACAATATACTCTACGTTAAGATTTTTTAATATTTTTGTCTACACCCTCTTTGGTTTACTTTAGTGACAAATGGACACACACCTTGAAGGGTTTGATCCTTAAAGTCCTAAAGGATTGACTCATACTCCCATACGACTATAGTACCACTTTATTGTGGTTGTTGTTAGTATTTAGACTTTAGAGAGTATCTTTTGGCAACAAATTCAAATTTTTCCAAAGTTTTTAATGCATACCAAAACAAATCGACTTTGTTTGCAGTTGTTTTTGTTACTGCCTAACATTATTTTATAAAAGAATAAATTCTCATAATTGTAGAATATTATTAGAGTATTTAATAAGTATGTAAGATGTAGTAATGATTTTGCCATTATAAAATCCTTGGTCATCTCTTGCAAATCATTTTAAGAAAAATATTTAGCTGCAGAAAAAATCTATTTTCTAAATATATGAGTTTCTTTATCATTAAAAAAATTGGTGATCTATGAGAGTGAGTTGTTTTGAAATATAGTTATTAAAGTGAAATGCTTTTGTTTGAGCTTTTTCAAAACTGATTGCCTCGGGGGGGGGGCACTGGCAAAAATCATAGAAACTACGTGCGATAAAAAATAGGGTCCAATATATTGCTTGTAGGTAAATTTTGTAAAAATGTACATGTAATATACAATGCTAAAAAATTGTAAAACACGGTTATAAGTAAAGTAGCATGCTATATATTATCAAATTTTACCTTTATTTAAAAAATACCATGTCTTTTAATCAATTTTAATCAATTTTATAAAATTTATATAGCCCCCTGTTAAATAGGTGATTATCGCAGGTGTATGCCAAATATTACACTGAGTGCCCCCTGAGCTGATTGCATAACGATATTTGTTCGTGATGCATAATAAACTTTTTAAAATAAAAACCTCAATAAATATGAAAATCACATATTCCATTACACCTAAGTTTTGCTAAAGATTCCTACCTTTGCTAAAGGTTAAGGCTAAAGGAAATCCATTTAAATGGAGACATGTGATATCAAAAGGCATATTAAGATTTAATGAATCATTTTGATTTTAGAGGATTTTCTACAAAATCACTAAAACATCATTACAAAAATTAGAAAATAATAAACAATTGTTAAACTCTAAAAGACATTCAATTTTGATTTAATAATTGTAAACTACAAAGAATTGATGGGAATATATGTGCAAAGCAAAATTAATGATGAATAGACTTGAAAACTGAATAGACTATATACATCAAAATACCCTTTCATTTCCTCTTATTGCATTATATTCCAAAGTACCATTCTATACTTAAAATTTATATCTATCAAAGAAACATTTTATATTTTGGTTGTAAAATATAATAACCTTTAAATGCCCCAAGGTCTTTTTTGAGCTTCTAGGAGTTTTCTAACATTGAACAAAACGCCAACATTTAGATAAGTTGCCTTTTTTTGAATTGTAAGTTTGTAACCAATTTAGACATGTTAGAGATTACATAAAAATACTAACACAACGATATCACTCATGATTGGATTGAAAGATTATAATGTTTGATCATGAGGGTGTTAAAATTGCAAAATTGATTTGAAGTCTTTCAATTCTCTATCACTTGTCAAATATAAAAAGTTGGTGAACCAAAAAATATGAGGTCAAAAGACTTAACATTTGCAATTCTGACTCATTTATGTCTTCTCAAAATCTACTCCAGCAATTTTTCAAATGAATGGCTAATGTGATTTTTTCTCCAAGATTTAGTGTATTTGAGGTTCATTTCCAAGTGCCCTCAACAATATGGATAGTTAAGATTGCAATGGACACCCTCGTACAAAATCTTGGATAGAATATCATACTCAATCATTTTCAGAATTGGATTTCTCATAATAAAACTAGACTATAAACAAAAAAATTCAAAAATGGATACTTCTAAAAAAAACTTTGTTAGATTTTATTTCACTTTAAAATATTTTTGACACCAAAATTTGGTGCCTCAAGCATTTAGAGGTTAAAATTTCAAATTTTTGCCACATTGATGCTAATAAATATGTAAGCTTGAACACAAGCCTATGAGGCTAGCCTTGAACCTAGGTGTTTGTGAGAAAAGAACTTGGGAAAAAGAAACTCAAATCTCTACCAATATTTTTTGCTTAGATTTTTTTTAAATTGCACCATTTTAGATTGAAAATACTATTTTCAAAAATTGACCTATGATTGTGGAAAATGAAATAGAATTCTCACTAACCATAGTGTTTGAATAAAACAAATTGGGTGTAAAGAAAGAAATAAGAATTTCATACACCATAGTGTCGTAATAAAAAAAATAGGGTGTGAAAAAGAAAGAAAATTTTCACACCAACCATAGTTTTTGAAAAAAAAATGGGGTGTGAAAATAAAATTCATAAAAAGTGTTAAAATACATGTATGCATGTATTTTTTGTACTTTTGTACAAATACTTTTACCTTCACTTTGCTTTTTAATTTATTTTATTTTCTTGTATTAAACAAAAGAGCTTAAATATTATTGCATGCCCATGGGTAGTGATGATGAGTGCCCGAATATAGGCCATTTAATCAAATTATATAATTATAAGGGTCCTTTTGTTTTCCCCTTATAAATAAATAGGCCCCTTTATAAACACCACTTTGATGCACAAGGAGGTATGAACATACAAAAAATGATTTACCCAAGTACAACAATATTGGTGTTATTTAAAATTGTTAGTAAATTAAAGTTCATATTTCAAATTGTCTCCGATTTTAGTTGTAGAACCCATGTGATAGGTTTGTGGTCCTTTAGGGTTTGAATGGCCATTTTTTTGGGTCAAAAACCACTCATGATAAAGCACAAGAAAACAGTTTCTTAAAAATCTAGTTGTAAGATCTTTTACTTCACTCATTTGAAATCATGTACTAAGAATTGCATGAAAATTTTCAGTATAAATTGGAAGATATTAGCATTCAAGTTTTAGAACGTTGACTTGCAATTTCAAATGACTTGACCACCATTTGTGAAAAGAAGAATTCTCCAAAAACTTTCAATCAAATCTTTTTGTTGAAAAATTGAGTTCAAAGCGTAAGTAAATAGTTAGAAACAAATCCACATGATTTTCATTCCTTAAAAAACAATTAAATCCAAGTAGGTCCAAGATTAACCTAAGTAACCAATAAAGTCCCATTGTCCCCTCAGTGAAAAAATGGATTTTGGGTAGGTTCCTATGGTCTTAATATATGTTCTAATATTTTGAATTTTTTTGGAGAATATAGGCAAACACGTTAGCTTTCCAAAAATATAATTTTTCTTTCAATTGGAGTCCGGGAGAAAAATTATGGCACAAAAAGCCCTTTTTTAGTTTGGTTGGCAGAAATTGATTTTTAAGAAAACTTCAAATAATTTTTTTTTCAAAGTTTTTCAAATAATTTATATTTTTGCCTACATGGGAAGCTTTGATTCATTCCATTTGGACTTGTTACACAAAAATTATGGACAATCTTAGATTTTGGGCAATTGAAGCATCTTCTTGAAAAAATAACTTGTAGGATTCATTAATGACCTCAATTTTCACAGTTTTTCATAACAAGAGCTTCACAATGTTAAGATCTCTTGCTAAAACAATCTCACCATTAAGATCAGCGTATTTCAATTCCATCTTAGTTAGAGCTATAAACAATTTAGATTTTACTTCAAACTTGAACCTACTTCTACTTAACAATTTTTCAATGAGTGAAAACTAAGAGTATTTTTGTTGAATTTTTTTTCTTAGATTCTCAACTCAAATTTTTATTATAAAAAAAAAAGAAAATTCAAAATCAGCAGAGAAAAAATCATAAGTTATGAAGGTTCAAAGCCAAAAAATGTAGTTGAACAAGCTGCAAAAAAACTTGTTTCTTTGACTTTAAATGTAAATATCTTCCAATCTAAGTCTCCAAAGTTTGTGAAATTTCTTCCTCACATTCTTATGCACGTCTAGTAAATGACCCTATGGTTGGATATGCAAAAAAACATTTACAATTATTTTTGGCTATTTGCTTTAGAAATAGCAGTTTTGAGTGGTTTTTGATTGTAAAAAGGCCTTGGGACTTTGTTGGTTAAATAAAAAGAACTAAATTGTTTATTATTGAGTTCTTAGATGGAATTGAAATAGAATAATGACAATGAAGAGATTGTTTTAGCGAGAAAACTTAACTTTGTCGAACAATCGTTTTTTGAAATTGTGTAAATTGCATTTAGAAATGAAATCAATCTTGTAACTGATTTTTTTCCAAGAATTTATTTAGATTGACCTAAAAGCAATATTGTCTTTAACTTTCTTATTACTAGTCCAAATAGAATGAATCAAAGCTTTTCATATAGACAAAAATAGAATGTTTAGGAGAAAAAAGTTTAAAAGCTTATTTAGACTTTTTGCAAATGGATTTATTTTGAGCTATCTATCGAGTTTGATTCTAGATTGTATAGTATAACTTTTGCTCTGAAGGCACCAATTGAAATAAAAAGCATATTACCACAAAGCTAATCAATTTTTCCTATCCTGTGAGAAAGTTTTGAAAAATCACCAAAACTTGAGGTCATAGAAATCTACCTAAAGCCCATTTTGTTCTTGAAAGGAACAATGGTCTTTTAGGGATTAATATGTAGTTGAGTATCTAAAATTATCATCTTGAGAGATGAACATCAAGGTATAAATGTGTTTAGGATTTGGTATACATAGGAACAATGCAAGAGGTAATTAAAAATAGAAAATTTCAATTCCTCCACGTAGATGCAAAAAAGGCTTCCTTGCATGCAAAAATATCCTAAACTGGAAAGGCATTGTTTTCATCAAGGTAAGTCATTTTTTGCTTTATTGGATTGTTATATGTCATTGCGAGTGCATATTTGGTATTGAATAGTATCTCAAGAGCATTTGATCGTCTACTATTTTAATCAAATAATATTTTGAGATGAAATACTTCAAATTTTCTAGCTCTAAAAATTGAAAATTGACAAAGTTTCAAAATAAGTGAAGGTTTTGATTGGTGGTAATTTTACTTTTAACTTGTTTCCAGGTCATTAGTCATTAGTCATTAGTCAAAGAATCAATAAAAGTGCCCCAAATTTTAGAACACAGAATATATGGTAACAATAAGACTGAAAAAAGAAAGAAGCCAAAAAAATCTTTAATTCTACATATTTGAGTCAATTTCATTAAAACCTTCTCTAGTTCAAAAGGGTATTTTGTTTTTTAATAGAATCTTGAGGTTTCAAGAACTTTACCATTTTCTTGGATCATTACATGAATTAGTCTCCTAACATTCCCTTAGTCAATATTGAAAGTCTTTAACCAAGGTTTCATTGTATATTTGTACCTAAAACTTTTAGTGAGAAGTTTGAAAATCAATTTGCACTTATAGAGATAATCATTGTTTTGAACAACCACAAGCAAGCCAATCCCCAAAAGGTGATTTGAAGATCAAGAAAGAGATCCTGAATTGACCAGAGAGTTGGTAGAGAATCGTCAGAGACCAAAGCAACAACTGGATAATCTTAGATCCTAAATGCCAACTAAGGTAGGCAAACCAATACCAACCATTGACCTAATACCACCCAAATGTAGGGTTGTCATTGATTGTAGAGTGAAATCTATAACAATGATACATGCCTTAACGACACTTGTGGGAGAGGCACCCCGCACCCAATGGCATCCATGTACCCAATGCCGTCCCTTTCTAGGTCAGGCATTCATTCTAAAACACAAATGTAGCTGTACTCTAGACCGCTTATTATTTTAGGTCAAAGAAATAAGCCATGTTTCGCCTACCTACATTTATGGCCTGAAATGATTATGCCTTGCAGATTTGGATGGCATTGGGTACAAGGATGCCATTGGATACCTTTCCGGCTTTCCCTAGGAGAGGCGCTCAATGACGTCCATGTACTGATGTACCTAATGCCGTCCCTTTCTAGGTCATGCATTCATTCTAGATGGTAAATGTAGCGGGACTGTAGAGTGCTTATTATTTTAGGTCAAATAAGTAACCATGTATCGCCTACCTACATTTATAGTTTGAAATGATTGTGCTATGTAGAATCTGACGGCATTGGGTACAGGGACGCCATTAGGTGCGTCTTCCTTATGTCACCTACAGTCTATAGAACTTTCTAGAACTTTTCCCTTATTTGTTCTTGCTAAACCCTAATGACATCCAAACATGTAACTTGTCAAAGAAGCCTAGTAACTTGATGAAAAGTGTTTGATGAAATTGTTGGTGGGGTTACAGTAGGCTTTGCCCTAGTTTAAATATTCCACAATTCAAAAGACCCTATAACAGTGGAGAGCTATAAAACCCGACTGGAATTTCCTGTAGTCACCATTCTTCGTCGCAGACTGGGGGAAAGCTGCCTAGCAAGCTTAGCAAAACACTTTGCGGGTGCTGTGCAAGTGCGAATCCAAGCGAAGGAGATGGATTCCTTACCAACAGTTCCGGGGTTCGTCGTCTTTGTTGCTGGTTGTTCTCTAAACCTCCCCAGCCCTAATTTTCTTGCTCGATCAGCTGAATGTGTGCTTTACAGTGCTTGCGTACAGTTTTTCTGTGTCTTTCTGTCTTTGGGATTAGTTGCTTTCCTGCAGCCGTGGATGTCCGCAACAACCTCGGCGACGAGATCTGGGACAAGATTGAAAGCTACCGCTGCACTGTTGCGTACTTGGCCTTCTCAGCAGCCCGACACCAGAGAACGGCTGCCATCGCTTTTCCGGCTCCGCTCAGGACTCTCCTCGATCATTGTTTACCGCACATTCAAGCTTACATCAGAGCCTCGTGGGGAGAGGATGACCTGGAGATTTTCCAATGCATTCACGAGTCCCTGGAGGACGGCATTGGAATCCTGCAAGGGTGGCCCATCACGAGGCTGTTTTGTCGGCAGCCTATTTTTTGGCTTTTCTACAACTTCTTCATCCCCGTGGAGAGGAGAATGAGTTGGGATGCAGTGTCTGAGTGGGCTATCGAGCACCTGCTGGGAGGAACAGTGAACCGCCTGCACTGCCACTGGGGATTCAAGGTATGGATGTCTGGAACTCGAACCCTGCTGCAACAGCGATTTGGAATGCGGCTGTCATTGAAGTGTTTGCAGACATCCAACAGCAATTCCGTTGAATCCATACGCTTTCAACATACTAAGCGAGGCTGGCTGAAATTTTAAAGTACTCTCCATGGCTGAAATTTTACAGTATTCTCCAGGGCTGAAATTTTAAAGTATTCTCCATGGCCTAGCTAACGTTCTCTTGAGAGTATTCAAGCAATACTGAAAGTGCAGCAGTACTCKAGCAATGAAAGATCGATGTACGTATTCTTATTTGGATAGAGGTTTTAGCGCAGACTGTCGTGTGTAGTATGAAGCAAGGCGCTCCAGATTCTCCAGAAGTAGTTCGTTGAATCAAGCACAGTACATGTTAACTTTCTGAATTTACTTGTTTGGCGAATGTAGCTCTTGCTGATGGCAAATGTACGTGTGGAGTTGGCCATGTGGGTACCACAATATAATTATGCAAAAGACTTAACTTTGCAATAATTTAACAAATGATGTCGGTTTAAGTCTTTCGATCTGTTCACTTCGATGAGAGTTTGTAGAGTGGTGAGGTACGAATGTGATGCAAGGTGAATGGGAATTCCTTCGTCCTGGTTGGTTTTGAAGACAATCATCAGATGCCGACGCAATGCAGTTCAAGTGTTCAACCCAGAGATCGACTTCATTAGGCTGTTTGAAATTATACGTTCTCTCCATCGCCTAGCTAGCTTACCTTTTGTTGGAATCTTGTGTTAATTGAAAGCTGTCCACTGATAGGTCATTCGGGAATCTAGCAACAATAAGAGATCGATCTATTTGGTGTTTGTGTGTGTTACTGTGTTTGAGGTTTAAGCTCTGGTGCATTCGCCAAACACGCGAGCCCTTGCTTAACCCGTGAGGCCACAACTTAACCTTTCTAAGACTGTAACCCCTACTCACAGAGAATGAGAACTTTGTTAAATTGGCGATATTCCACACACCATTTGTGGCATATATCTTTGCAAAGGTGTAACTTCAGGCCACAAAGTAGGACAGGTATACATTTTAGGTTAAGGCCACAACAAAGATATGGATAAATGTAGCATATTTTAACACCATGATCATAGATTAGAACAAAAATGAGAGAAAGAACCTGGTTAGAAAATTGGGTGACTTGAAGCATTCAAGCCAGTTACAAGCTGGAATTCTGTCAACAAGCAAACAATGAGTTAAACACTAAATGGTTTTGACTATGTTTTCACCAAAAAAAGCTCCAAAACTGCCATTTCTAATACGTACAAGTACCAAATTTTGTAAAAATAATATTTTGACACATGTAACTATAGAATCTTGTAGTATGCTCATTTGAAAATATGTGGAAAAAATTTCAGCATTTTCCACCATGTAGATTGCAACTTTGCAATATATCAGCTTTTGAATTGGCAAAAATCATTTTTTTGGCCCCACTAAAAAACGGGAAGCTGCACTTCACAAGGCCGCATTTTTATGAAAAAATGTCCAAAATGATGGTTACTCTTTGGATTCATTCTTCAAGGAAAGTTGGTTACATGCTTGAAAAATTCCAAATCATTTGGAATTGTACAACGTATAGGAAAAAAATAGTAAGTAGAAAGAAGTAGAAAATGACTCAAAATACTAAATTGTATTTGGTGTGTGTGTGGGATTGAGGGTTTAAGCTCTGATTCATTTGCCAAACACATGAGCCTCAAGCTTGCTTAACTTTGAGATTGTATGAAGATGTGCAAGGCTATAACCTTGCTAAGACCGTAATCCCTACTCTCATGAACGAGAACTTTGTTAAATTGGCGATACTACACAGACCAAAAATTGTGACATGTATCTTTGCAAAGACTGTAACTTTAGGTCACAAAGTAGGACATGTAAAAAATTTGGATTCAGGCCACTGACACTGCTTGAAGTGGCCTTCAATGGCGCCAATAAAATGAAATATTACCAATTTAACCCCCAAACAAAGCCAAGGCCATTTTCTAGTCAATGAATGAGAGAGCATCTTTATATGTAGGACAGAGATCCAACTATAATTCATTTTTGGAATTAGGGGTTGAAAGGGAAGATCTTCTACAATAGTTTGACTTCCAATGCGTGTTTTTGGATTTTTGCAGACCAATGATTACCACAGTATGGAAATTAATGATTTCCACACTCACCAGTGTGGTCTTTAAGGGTTAATGAAATTGACATTCTGGAGTTGGAGAACAACATTTAATTGCATTAAGGGAGAGGCACCCAATGGTGTCCCTGTACCCAATGCCGTCAGATTCTACAGAGAGCATAATCATTTCAGACTTTAAATGTAGGTAGGTAGTACATGGCTTATTTCTTTGACCTAAAATAATAAGTAGTCTACAATCTGGCTACATTTATCTTCCAGAATGAATGCATGACCTAGAAAGGGACGGCATTGGGTACATGGACGCCATTGAGTGCCTCTCCCTTATCTTACTATTGATATTAAATTCCTCTTAAGCAATCAACGTACAACAAAGATATTGATAAATGTACCCTATTTTAACACCTTCACAGATTAGAATGAAAATGAGAGAAAGAAAATTGGGGACTTGAAGCATTCAAGCCAGTTACAAGCAATCATCTAGTTAAATATCCGTACATAATGCAACGGAAGCATGAAAACCCTAAACGCTGCCAAGCTTCACATTGTTCACACAATGGAGTTGCTTGCTAATGTTGCTAGAGACAAAGCCACTTGAGTGAGAGATAGTCTTCCAAAATGAGTAACTAACTTCAATTTTATCAAATTGGCAAAATTCCATTCAAATGGAGATATCAGATATGGACCTCCATTAAGGTAGTCTGCTCTTAAAGCGCCCATGCTCTAAAAGCAATCATGCTACAGAGATACATTTTGCTTTCTTCAATGTACAAAAAGTGTACATTTCAGGAGGTAGTCACTTTTAGTGACCACTACACTACAACTTCAATAATTTGTAACTAATTTCTTAAAGGTCTAAAAAATATGAAACTACTTGGGTTAGATGCCAATACATTTTTCTTCCTATGAAAATTTATTGAAAATTGTTTCAAGGAGTTTAGCTTCCCTGAAAAACCAATCAGCTCTTAAATGGTTGCTTTAAGAGCAGTCTACCTTATAAGAAATGAAATGATTTATGGAGCCGGTTTGAGTGGGTGGGAATCTTATTTTAATAGTGTACAATGTCAAGGGGTGATTGCAAGAAATTTTTGTCCTCTTTTCCGTATAAACATGCTTTTATGATTCTTCAGTCAACATTGAAAAATGCACCTCTTGTGTGTAAAAATAGTGAAATACATACTTAATTAATACAAAAAACACTTGACTTATAATAAGTGTATATAAAATCTTTTTAATATGTCATAATGCATAGTATATTTTTTCAAAACAAAAACCTGAATAAAGACAAAGATTTTACACGTGATTATTTAATTGCAAATATAAGTTTTGAATGTTATTAATTGGATATTGGATCCTTAGGAGTTAAAAATAGAAAAAACTCATTTATGTGGAGGCATGTGATATCAAAAAACATCTTGAGATATAATTAGTCATTTTTAATTTTAAAAATTATGAAAAAAATAGTTATTAAATTCTAAAAATTATGCGAAATCAATTATAATATCCACATCCAAAGATAATTTTTGAGTTATTGAAATTTACTAAGAATATGTAAATAAAAAAATTAATCAAAATCACCATTTATCAATCCATTTTGTAAATAATCTAATTAAAATCTAAATATTTTTAGGGACCAAATTTTGGTAATGTATTATTTTTAGCACTCTACTAATTATCCATATTATTATTATTTTTTTAATCTCTTTCAAAAACTTGTAATATTTAAAAGAATTTGACCCCAAATGGCCAAATGCAACAAAATAAGATGGTATTTCCTTGAATCAATGAATCACTTATATTGAAAGTGACATCAAACAATCACTAGGTTGTTAGAGAAAACTCAAAAGAATTCAAGTGAAGAAGTTCCATCTATAGAAAATTATACAYGATTATATTGTAAGAAAGTTTGTTAATGAAATTAGTTATTGGATTGATATTGACATATTGTCTCACCCCTCCTTTGTTTTTTGTGTTGTTATATGCATTGCATTTAGTATTGAAAAAAATTCAATTGAAGAACATTTTATTATCCATTTTTTAATTACTGTATTTTTTGAGATGAAAAGCTTAAAATTCTCAAGCACTATAGGTTAAGTGAGATTGAAAAAGATTCCAAGACAAGAAAGTTTTGACYTTTGAGTGATGATTTGTAGTTTGACATGTTTCCAAGTCATTAATCAAAAATTAATCAAAGTGTCCAAATCTTAGAACAAAGAATGGTAATAAAAATGTGAAGAAAGAACTCAAAGAAGAGACCAAAAAATCTTATAATTTACACATCCATGTCAATTTACAAAATCCATTTGTAATTTAAAAGGCAATTTAGAAAAAGAAAAAAAAAGGTTTCAATATCTTCACCACTTTTTTTAATCATTAAAAAAACTAGTCTCCTATAATTGTAACATACTCTTAGAAAATATTAAAGTTTCCAACCAAACTTCTATTGTGCATTCATGCCTAAATTTTTTATTGAAAAGTTATTTATAAACCATATTGCACTATTAGAAAAACAATCTTATTCATGATAATTACAAGCTATCCAATCCCCCAAAAGATGAAATCTTGAAAGATTCAAAAAGAGATCTTGGTTTGACCAAGGTGACAATGACAAAGACCAAAACAATGTTTAGCTAGCTCGATAATWTTTATCCCAAATGCTAGCTATGTCACACACTCACACATAGAACTTTTTAAAACTTTTTAGAACTTTTCCCTTATTCTAAGTTCTAAACCCTAATGACATCCAAACATGTAACTTCTCAAACTTAAGAAGCCTTTTAAAAAGCTTGATAAAAAGTCTTAGGTGAATTTTTTGGTGCTATTAGTTTGCTACAAATCTACAATAAACTTTTAAATAAAATCGTAACTCAATAGGTCTTATAGCCGTGGATTTGTGGAAAAGGCTTTAAAAAGTGGCTTGGTTGGAAATTGAAATTGAGATTGAAGAAGTCAAGTGATGAAGTTCCATCTATTTAAAATGATAAATGATTATGTTATATATATATAAGAGTTTTTTTTAACTAAAATTAGTTGTTTAATTAGTATTATCTTAGCCTTTCTAGCCTTTTTTCATTGCTATATAAGATTATTAATATGCATAACATTTGGTATTGAAAACTTTTCAATTAAAAAAAACGTTTATTATGAATAATTTACTTTTGGAGATGAAATGCTAAAAAGTACTCTAATAATATAGATAGAGATTAGCAAAGTAACTAAGAAAAGTGCCAGATAAGAAGATATTGCCGATATATAGTAATCTGAACTTAATATGTTTGTTCATTAGTCTAGGAATTTGTCATAAAGTATCTCAAATTCTAAATTATAGGATGGTAATGAACATAGCAAAGAAACAAGAGACTTAGAGACCAAAGAAAATCTTACATTCTCTACATTCAGCCAATTTCACTAAACCCTTTTCTAGTTCAAAAGGCTTTTTTAATTAGAAAAGGTTTCTTGAAGAACTTTACTACTTTCTTGGATCTTTGCAAGCCATGAGTTACTCTCTTAACATACTTTTAGTCAATATCAAAAGTTTCCAACCAAATTTGCCTAAAAGTTTTTCTAAAGATTTTTTTGAAAATCATCTTRTACTAAAAGAGATGATCATTGTTCRTAATAATCACACTCAAGCCAAATCAATCCTCCAAAAGTGATTGGAGGATCCATAAAGAAATCTTGATTTGCTCAAGGCATTGAGCCATTGACCGATAGTCAAAGACAAAAGTGACAATTAGATCTTCTTATCCTAAATGCCAACTATGTCACATACAAAACTTTTAGGCCCTTTCACTTATTTGTTTTTGCTAAACCCTAATGACATCGAAAGTACTTTTCATGGATTTTTAGGTAGTGTGACAATAGGCTCCACTTTAGTTTAAACAKCCAGAAATCARAAGGTCCTATAACCGTGTATAMCCGTGGAGAGGGCTATAAAAGTCGTTTAGGTTGTCCTCTAGTCACCATTTTCCGTGCTTCATCTCTTTGCTTCCTTGGAGTTTGGGACCCCTGCCGAGCAAACTTAGCAACTCTTTGCTGGTGGTGTTCAACCGCAGGATCGATGGAGATGGATTCCTTAATGACAATTCTCCTGGCCAGCGCTGTTGTTGCCGGTTGATCTCTGAATCCTCCCCAGCCCTAATTCTCTTGCTCAGTTGGGTGTTACTTTTAAGACTGCTTAGATACTGCTAGTCTGATCTCTCTCGATGTACGTCTTTGGGATTGTTAATTGTGTGGAATGAGATCTTGCTTACAGTGCGTGTTAATTTACTGCCATGAATTGCAAGTGCATGTGAACCCTCTCGCTCTTAGTTTTGCAATTTTCTAGTTAGCCCTGCTTTTCTTGTTGATCACCGCTTGATGCGATTATGCGAAGGCAAGGCAAGGAGTGGCTAACTGCAATGTATGGATCAATTGAAAATGCTTGCTACTAATATTTTCTCAACTGCATTGATTTCATGATGTTCGATAGAAGATCTAGGTTACTCTCTGTCAACCCTGACGACATTGCTTCTGGGTGTTGTGTAACTTTTGTTTGAAAATTACTTCTTCGATCGGTGGCAACTAATTCAAGCAGCTGAAGATCGATATATGGGGACAATTGCATTTGAAACCTTGAGGACCTGTTGGCCGGACTTGGGGTTTTTTCGATAGAGAGTTATTTGTATGCCCGCTTTTGGTCGTGCCTTGCATTGGAAATTGTAGACGGTCGACAAGATGTTGACTTGGTTGTGATGCGCATGCACGTGCGCACTTTCATGGAGCAAGTGCTGATCGTTATTTCGATCCCTTTTCCCTGTGCAAGTGTGTTTTGGCTGATGTGAAGCGCCCTGACTAATTGAAAACATAAAACTAGTACAGTACCTCCATCAGGGGAAGGAAACTACTATGCACTTCAAATAGCCAAATGAAGACTCTCGATTGCGCAGAAGCGGCGTCTGATGTCTGTGTACACTTCGATCACAGCCTCATTCCATATCCCATTTGCATCATGCACCTGGTACCATCCATCCATACCTCGGAGCTCGATGGGCCACATAGGAGGCTCGATCTCGTAGCCTCTCTTCCTCAGGCATTGGATAGCCCACATCGACAGTTGAGCCCAAGTCATTCTTCCCTCAACAGGAAAGTGGAGGTTGTACATCAGCCAAAAAATGGGCTGGCGACGAAACTTGCTCATGAGGAATTTCATCGGCCTCCCCTTCTGGACTTCGATTCCCTGGCGGCTCTCTTCTTCGATAACGTCCACCAGGGAGTTTTGATAGCGTCGAAAAGTATTGAAGGCACGCTCTCCGTACTTGACCCGGATGTACGTTTCCATGTGCGATGCGCTCTCGTTCAAGAAAGCCTTGAGACCCGTCGGAAGATCGTTCGGAGCCGTTGTCTGTTCCCGTATGGTTGAGAAGGCCAAATAGGTCACAGCCCCTCGGTACTTCTCTAGATGTGTACAGATCCAACTGCCGAACTTGGTGCGCAGTTCCGTAGCTGCAGGATAGAGATCCGCGAAGGAATCCATGTCGACACGGAGATCTGCCAGTTCGCAGACATGGAAGCCAACCTTGACGGCTTCACTTAAGATTAAATTCCCCCTAAGCAGGTTTGCTACGTTTGCTTCCAGTTGCTCAAGAGCGACGACGGGATTTTCCTCTTGAGGCTGCTCGGCTCTCGAATGCGCCTGGACATATTCTGCTACGAGAGAACCAATTGATCAATTAATACAAGTGAAAATTAGAGAACTTTAATGTAGCAATCTTGCTTCAGATAGACATCATAACTCAGAGTCTCTTTTTCTTGGGATCCGACTAAAATGAATTCTACTGTCTTTGATTGTCACGGACCGTTTGTTTGTCAATTAGGTATCTAATCGAAACACACAAAGATGTTCATCAAAGACGTCTCTCAGAAAATGATCTTTGGCAGGCATGGAAGGTGAAGTGACAGTCCCCTAGTTTCTTAWAAAGCAGTGAGAATTACACCTGTACGGTAAAAATTAATTAATAAAAATAACGTGCATCAGATTGAAGGAAAAGGTTAACCTCCCAGATCAGAACATCGATCATGTTGTAAATCCAAGAACATAACTTTCTTCTGGTAGGGAACTCACTGTAGCAACAACGTCGGCGCTGCTGGCTACAGATTTATCGACTCGGGCTCCAATTCATTGAGCTCAACGTGTACAACGTCCCTAATTATAGTCTCTACTATGAACTACAATGTAGCCTCGTTTAGTCCTTTCAATTGCAACTGAAGGCAAATCCAAAAGCAGGTGGACCCACAAATTTCTTTCTACTGAACCCCAAGTCCCGAAGGACCAGACTTATGCAACTTCAGCTAGATGCCACTCCTCGAAGTATTTTTCAACCGGAACTTAATACTTAACTCTGGAAAAATCAAGCTAGTCGTGATCGACTGGCTACTTTTTCTTTTTAGAACAAAAATCTCAATAAATCTTCAAATAAAAATGACTAAAATCTTTGTATAATTTTTTTTATAAGCAAGCATATATTGAAATGTACAATAGAAATTTATTGAATGATGAATGAAACATATGCAATGGTAAATACTATATAAGATACACATACATTAGAATGCATTAGAAATTTGACTCCATTGTTTCAAAAAATAACAACCCAAATTGAAGAATTGAAAAGAAGGACTTATAAATTTCAAAAACTTTGTGAACAGCTTAATTGTTGTGGAATCGAAAATTGCTTCAATTGAATAAATTTCTCAAAATCATTTGGTAGTAGCAATAGAAAATTAAAATCATGAAAGCTCATAGCTCACAAAAGCACAAAATCATAAAAGTGCAAAGAAGTGTAAAGTCAAGAGAAGCAATGGATTTGCTACCTCTGTAATATCATCATGTGGATCGTCTTTAATATCACCTTAATTGCAACTACATTATTTCTATAATATCACCTTTTGTAAAAAGTGATATTACAAAAGTGATTGCAAACTACTACTTTATTTTTATGATATCACATTGTGTGAAAATACAATTTCTATGTATGCATGATTGAAAATATTCTTACAAAATATTTTAAATAATTATTTTAAAGACTTGCTGAAATCATTATCATGCATTCTATTCAAATATATCAAAACTTTACTAATATGTGATACAATGAATGCGTCGCATAGCAAGCACAAGCCCCAAGTATTAATGGTAGCATTTGTGATATTATAGAGGGAGTTATGATTTTAGTAGTATGATAACAACACCAACTTTTAGAATTTCATTATAGGATCACTATTTGAGCATTATTTATTTTTAGTTCCAATTACTCTTTTTTTAAATGAATTTTCCAATATCTATCATTTTGTCTCAAAATCTACAAAAAGTCTTAATTTAACAAATATAGCCTTGATTGTGGAAACCATAATTACCCTATAATTGGTGAAGATAAATTAGTCATATTGGATTTGTAAAATTCAAAAAAGCCTTGAGRTAAATCATTTAAACARTTCAAATCAATTACTTCAATTGACACTYCAACAAACCCTACCACTTTAGTAATTTACTTTGGATAGTAGAAACTTTGCATTTCTTAATAAATGCACAATTAATTACAATTAATTACAAAACCYTTGTTCATCTTGGCCTTTTTAAACCATTCCTCATCAATACGTCTTGTACTAATAACCTCTAAATACACTACAGACTTGAGTCACATCTACATGTGAAGACATATGTTCTAAATAAAATGATAAGAGAAACTATAATAGTATGGGAACTATGGGCCTCTTTAGCTTTCCACTTGGAGAATTCCAATCCTAGAAAGGAGCAACTTCAACTCATTGAAATTGAAGTTGGGGGCATGAATGAACTTTTGTCTTCTTTAAAATTCATCTTGCAAAAATACTTGAAAAGGTAATATAGGTGCTTGTCGTTCATATATATTTTGGTTGACCTACAATTGTAGGTAAGCCAATAAAACTAGGGCACAAGCCTTTTAGAAACATGCTAATAGAAATGAAGTACGCATTTGAAGAAGTATTAGTTGCAGATATTATGGCTTTGAGCCTTGCAAATGCATGGTAGCATGATAGAATTGACAATGTTTTTCATTACATTTTGATGTATAATGATGTTCCATTTGTTCATATGTTCAATTGTTGGTGCATTTGAGATCCTTCAAATATATTTATTTTTTTGAGCTATCAATTACTAATTTGGATTTGTAGGGCTGTTGAGCAGTTGAGCTCAAATACAATAKGCTTAAAAAATCTTGACGTGGGGAGTAGAGAATGTAGAGACAATGTGAGCTAAGACATTCTTRTAGCCTGCACATTGTAGAAGAAGCGTCTTCTTCTTCATCAGAGTTGTGTACATGGGGATTGGACAAATTTTTGGCACCTCTAGCTAGTTTAAACCCATGAGTATTTCGATCCCATTACATGTTGATCCATGTCATTCAAACATGACCAAAAGTTGGAGACATCTACCTCAATGGAGTTATATTCTTTTTTGTCTACCCACAATAGAAAAGAGTTGGATTGTTGTTCAAGTAAGAACTCATGCAATTTGTTATGCGATCATGGCATTCCTTTGGTCCCTTATTGTTGGGTGTTGCACTTTCATTGCAGCAAACTTGCAGAAGATTCTTYCTATTGTGCCACTATGATACATCAAAATTTATTTTCCTTTAGAAATTTTGGCAAGTGAAAATTTGTTTTGATATGTGTATGTATCTATTTATAGACAATGCATTTTGGTATCATATTGCTAGTGCACAATTTATAGGGGGGGCATCGTCAAAGTTTCAATTTCAAGCCATCTTAACACTATAGACTTACAACGTAAATGTTGGACTCAATGATATTTTGCGGAATTTTATTGRCATGGAGGATTTAGCAATGCCATGGACCCCAAACCTTGGCATGGGAGAAGAAAGAAGGACCTTCAATCCATACAATTGTTGATAGAGGCCTCAACCACTTCGGATTATTTTCATCATTTACGATTACAATGCATCAATGGATAAGTGTAAATTTTATAGTATAAACTTGTAAATATTGGTGATTTTCAATTTTTTTTCAAATAGTCACTAATTTCAACAAAAAAAAAAAATTCTATGATCTTTGAGAAAGAGAAAGTATCAATGCAAGTTAGAATTTCATGTGGCACATAGTGGCACAAGAAGTGGAGAACAAGATATTAACTTTGAAGTATTTTTTCATCCAATCATTTGAACTCCATCGCTCATTGTGAGAACTAGTTGCTTCGGCTTCATAAGATCTTAGAGGCAATGAACATTGCGCCACAACACTTCACAAAGAATCCTAAATTTAATAATTTTTGGTATAAAAATTTAAATTAATAGATATGTCACAAAATATCATGTGATTAGTATTATTGGTGCTTTGCAAATCTGAAMGGTTGAGCACTTGAGCCTACTTCAAGAGGTTCTTCTTCCCAAATCGGAAAATATTTCCAAATTATGAAGAGCTTTATGAACTACTAGTGTATGCTAAAAAGGTGTTCAAGGCCTATATGAGTCATGGTTGTTGCATTCTAAAACAACATATAGATAGACATATGTATTGAATGTCTTAAACTTTGTGGATGTATATACCTCTAAGTTTAATTGTGTTGTTTATATATTGGAAGGTTAGAATTTAGAAAATAATGTTGAATCCAAGCATTCTCCCAGGTGACCTTTTTGATTTGATTCATGATTTTATGAGGTTTTTCAATTGCCTTTCACATGTTTAATTTATCTTTGTGTTTATGAATTATATATGTATCATATTTTCCCTTCATTATTTTATGGACCAGTAGTAATGATTGATGTAGCAAAACTATTTTATTTCTCCTCTAAACTACAATATGAATCTCAAAAATCTAACCCAAAATCATAGGTCATAGACCAAAAAGAATATAAACTTTTTGTAGGATCATAGGCTCATAAGCTCATATACTAGCACCCCTTATGYACAACTTAAAACAAAAGTACACACAACCTAAGGTTCTTGAATGACTTTATTTTTAGATCCTTAATTAGATTCATATTTATTATATTTTATATACAAGAAAACACCTTCTACGTAATGACTTTTAGATTCTTTGAATCTATTGGACTTGTTTTAACCTCCAAACATTCTCAAATCCAAAGAGTTGATGACCCTAGGTCAAAYTTGATTGTAATTTTCAAAGTATTGATTTTTTTATTAAATAAATAAATATGACTAGTAAATAATATTCTAACTTAAATTCAAAATATTTGTAAAAATTGAAATTTAATGAATTATTGCAATTAGAGAACATGTATATTAAATCCAAATATCACRATATTTTATGTATTCCATTTGTATTTTTTATTCTAAAATTGATTTCMTTGTTAAACTAAAAAACAATTTTTATTATTCCAATTGTAGTTTTTGGATAGAATTACAAAGATTTTTTTGTTCATATTCAATCGGTGTAATTTAATGAACATACCATATTTAATTAATACTTAAAAAAATCACAATAATTTGATATTTTTACCAAATCCTATCTTAATTCATGCTTGTTGAGCTATGAGGTTGTAGTCTGAATTTTGCCTACCTCACAAAAACCGAGGACTATAGCATAGGGGTTCAAATCTAGGGGAATGGTCAAATAGTCTATCGTTTTATGACTAGAGTCACTCGTTTTTAAGATTAAAGTGGGATTTACTATAACATTTCACAAACAACAAGAAACTACACATCCACTCTTATACCCAAGAGAATAATTTGGTGGCCAGTCCATTAAATAATGCTATGGACGCATGAATGCAGTCCCTGTCCTGCCTAGTATTCTAAGGGAGTTTCTTCAACAATTTGTCAGGTTTGACCACAATTTGTCATGCGCATGATCTAACACTTGACAAATGCAATATATATATATAATATTTATATATTCCTTAATTATTGGTGATTTCCGTTACCAAGACAATTGGTCCAGTCACTATTTAATTAGCCTCATTACTAGTTTAGATGAGTGGAAACCAGTCCCAATCCTACAACAAATTGTCCCTATCTAAATGCAGGGCATGATTGCAATGCATTCACTAAGCTCATGTCAATCTGCACATTCACAACCATTTGTCATAATATACGACTCATGCAACTTTATTAATTCATCCCAAGGCACATGATCTCTCTAACAGCCTTACTAATTTTGATTTGTTTTCTAGACCAATAGTCTTATCYAAAATGAACTCACTCCATTTGAATATAGTCTCACAACTTTCAAGACAATTTTCAATCTCCTTCTAATCTAGCACTAGATCTTATAATCTCCGAGCTATCCTAAAAGACAATTAGTCATGCTTAATCACACCTACCCAAGGCACACTTATAACCAAACTCACTCACCAATACGAACTAATCACTAGTTCAAGCGGTCTCTGTAAAATCAGCCCTTTGACAATTTGTACAATTACTTCGAACTATAATTGAGAAATCCAAAGACAATTTGTTAAATCCTCCAAACTAAAAGTAAATTATTTAACAAATTGACAAACAGTAAGACCACTAAATTTATCACTCCTTGCCAATTTACTCAATTTCCCATACACACCATATATAGATTATATTCACATCAATGAACAAGCACATGATTCATAACAAAAACACATTTAATTTATAACTTAATTAATAAATGACAACATGTCATCTTCCACTGGTCGATCTCTCTCCTGAATTTATCCACAGTTATTTCCACAAATCAACCACACAATTAGTCTTGAAAAAATATATATATATGTATATAAATTCTCAAAGCACTCAATCTACAAATTGTCCACAAATTCTATCAATTTCAATTTTAATGTGGAACATCACGGTTCATGGTTAAACTACAACAATTTGTCTATGACACACTACAAGTAAAACCACTCACTGGAATTTATAATCACCGAAGTTACATTCTCAAGTTCTCTAGTTTTCCATGAACAATTAGTCGATTTCACATACTACGCAATCCTTGTTTAATTAATTCAATTTAGACTTAAAGGCCAAGTCCAATCACTGGACTCTTCGACAATTTGTTAAGCACAGCCCAATTTAAGGGAACCAATCACTGGTTTGTAATTTGACTTGACAATTTGTCAAACAAAAGAAATCCAATCTCTGGATCTATTAACAAAAACATACAACTTGTCCAACAACTTATGAACAACGAATTTAATTAAAACCATTTGTTAAGTTTCACATACCTGAATTTATCCGAGTCTTTTGCTGGTTCTCCGCAACTTGATTCCATTTGGCTGCTCCAGCTTCTCAATTGACCACTTGTCTTTTAACCAACATCCTCATCCTCACTCCGTCAACAATTTATCTAATCACAACCTCACACACTAACTTCCAATATGTACAAGGGAATTCTCACTCATCGATTCATAACTGGAAGGTGGGAAATCACTTCGGCAAGCATGCATTACAAGTCGTCATAAATTATACTCAACCACTCAAGAACTAATTCCACAATTAATTTGACTAATTGTTATAAATACAATCACAAAAGTTAATAATCCAATCACTGGATACTTTCACATAATTAAGACACACATACACCAAACCCAATCACTGGGTAAACATACGCTTAATTACGAATTGTCACACACAACAAACAAATCCAATCACTGGATATAATTGACAGAATTACCAACAAACAAAGTTGACACACCCAATCACTGGGTTAATACACAATTTGTCACGCACACCACAAAGATCCAATCATTGGATATAACACTACACTCAGCACAACTGTGCTAGACAATTTGTTTACAAAAGATGAATTGTATTAAAACTTGAAGGAGTTCACAGCTTACAAAAACTTGACAGCATAAAGCATGAGAGAGAGATCTTCGACTCCAAGAGTGAGACTCGAGTGACAATTCGTCCCGCCTTAGCCACGGGAAATCGTGTAACTGCATTCACCAACTGCCCAACGACAATTCATCCGTTCCCAACTAAACACAACACAGCTTTTAAAATCCCTCATCTAATTGTCTATCTTACTTCATTCATTCCTAAATCAACCAGTAAGTGACTGCATTTTCCACAACTAAAGACAATTAGTCAAAAAACAAAAATTTACTACGCTCACAGAGGTCTAGAATGTGGAAATTTCATTTTAGCTCCAAAAATAAATTGATTTTGGGAAGGTGAAAGTTCTTGAAATGTTCTCTTGTAAAGTTCTTTCAAATCTAGATGGGATTGACATCTAAACGAACTCAAGTTTTTTTTTTGTATTTTTTGTATTTTTTGGAAATTATTTATGAATTTGGGAGGGGGAAAGGAGGGTGTTGAATTAAAAAAAATATAATTTAAATTTTTTTAATTCAGAACTCCCCCTCCCTCCCCTCTTGTAATTTTGGGAGGGAGGGAAGGACTCCAAACAATATGGGACAAACATTTAGTATTCAGCCATATTTGTATTTAGTTGTATATGTATTCAGTAGTATTCGTATTTGCATTCAATAGTATTCATATTTGTATTCAATAGTATTCATATGTGTACCCAAATTTGATCCAACGGCTATAAGTATTTCTTTGAGGGGGAGGTGCAATTTTTTCCTCCCAATCAAACGGCTAGCAATCTTTTGGCGGGGAGAGAGATTTGAGGTGCCTGGGGGGGTGCGCAGGACCATCACCTTAGATAGTATCAGTCTTGAGTTGCATCCCATTTGGAGTCAAGGTGTCATTGTAGTAAACTGCAATTAATTGTCAAGGTGGTTTCGTATGAAGTATCAGTATATGGCTGTCCTAATTGGAGCTTGTTTTAAGTCTAAGAGAATCAATGTGGAAAGAAAAGATGGAGAGTGAAAGGAATTATGATTCCCAGTAGGAGAGATCAAAATGCAAGTTCTGTCAGTGTGGAAGTTTTACAAAGCCAAATTGTGTTGTGGAGAATAACAAAAGCAAATCAGTCTAGCAAAGTGCAGTGGTTCCCTGTAAAGGAGACAAGAGCAACTAGGCATATACTAAGGCCAAGTTGGATAGACTCAACTCAGCGGTAGCTTGTACCTGTCAAAAAGACCAATTTGGAAGTTGCCCTTACCCTTGTGGCTATTACAAGTGGAGTGCCCAAATTGTGAAATTAGTTTTACCATGTGAGGATAAATGATAGTATTAGTTGGTAAGGAACACATTACTTTCTTGTTTTTGAGTTGCAATACCTATTAGGTATAATACATAGAATCAATCCTATTTAACCTAGCCTCCCTAGGAACAAATTTTACTATAAGTTTAGGTGTTTTCTAAAAGTGCCTAAGCTTCATCTACATTTTGGCGCSGCTGCTGGGKAGGCAAACAAACAAGTTGTTTTCTTTTTTGTTTTTATTGTCAAGATTTATAGATATGTTGATGTCTAATGAGCAGCTCGCCTATAAACTCAAAAGCTAGCAGGGTTGCTCCTGACAAAAGAGCAAGAAATAAAGTTGCTGACCAAAAAAAAAATTTGATTCTAAAGCGAGCTGTGAGCCCAATTCACCAAGTTGGAAGGATTTGTTCCAATTGGGGCATTTCTTTCGGCATAAGTCAAAATGTAGCCATGAATTAGATAGTGTATATAATAAGGATAATGATCAATTAGGAAGTAGTAGTAATGACAAATTAGCTTATAAAGACAAAGTAAGAATTAAAGAAGGATTTTCCCTATTTGTTTTGTGAACCAATTTGTGTGTCGAATACTCCCTCACCTCAAGACTCTCCAAAAGAGCAGGTAGAGAGAGTACAAACCAAATGGGAAGTARTTGAGGAGAATCAGCCTAAGGTTGATGTCTCTCCATTAATTGATTCCCTATTAGGATCTTTTCATGGTCGGTCCAGTCCATCACACATAATTAAAAAGCATACAACTTGGGTTGATAATCCAGTCTGGAGTTCAGGAAGGACGCGGATAGAAATCCCTTTAGCTTTCCGTAAAGATACAGATTTACAACTTGTAGTTAATAACCTAAAATTAAGAGAGTTTGCTAATTGGAGTCAGGCAGTCTTCTAAATTGAACAATTCTTTTGAATCAAGTGAGGAATACCAAGTTGTAGAGGTTATGTCTAACATGGCGGCCCTAGTGGACCAAATTCCAATCGTAATGAGGCCCGGAGAAGAAGCTAATAGGCCATATTTTCTCGTGCCATTTCCAATTTTTAATGGCCTTGTGGGCGATGACCCTGATAGCCATATTTATGAATTTTTAACCCAATGTAACGCAAATAATGTTAGGACTGACCTTCTTAATATATAGTAATGTTGTAAGTGGTTGTCAGTGGTATATTAGAGTGTGATTTGACCGATAGAGATGACCGAAAAAGATGAATATTGGCAAAATGCCATATATTAAGGTTTTGGAGGTGGAATCAATGAAAGTTCAAAGAAAGAAGAGAWAGCAAAAAAATCYTACAATTTACACATTCAAGTCAGTGGTATAGTTTTACAATAACCTTTTTTAGTTCAAAAGGCTATTTTGAATTTCGAGTAGAAAAGGTTTCAAAATTTTTAACACTTTTTTGAATAAYTACATGAAATAGTCTCTAAACATACTCTTTTTGAATACTAAAGTTTGGAATCTAACTTTCATTGTACATTTGTGCCCTCTAAAATTTATTGAAAAATTTGAAAACCATTTTGCACTAGAAAAGATAATAATCATTCTTGATAATCACTAGCAAAGCAATCTCCAAAGGCGATTGAAAGATCTAGAAAGAAATCTAGGGTGTTGACATAGACATAAGACACAACTAGATAACTCTTGTCCCAAATGACAACTATGTCACATATATTGATATACAACTTTCCAAAACATTTTAGTTATTCATTCTTGTTGAACCCCAATGACACCCAAACAAGTGTAACTTCTCAAAGAAGCCTTGAAGATTAATGAAAAGTCTTGGATGAATTTTTTTATGTTGTTGCAATAAASTTTTGATTAAAATCAAAAGGTCCTATAGCAGTAGCAAGGGCTATAAAAGTTGTCTTGGTTGTCCTCTTGTCACCATCTTTTGTAAAAAATTTAGACATTTGAAAACACTTTGCCATCAAGTTTTTAGTTGAATCTTATTTCAAAAAAGTTCTTAAGAATGGGCATTTTTTTTAAAAGTTTTTTGAATGTATCACTATATATTCCAATACCTTAAACTAGAAAAGCATCTATTTTCTTGAAAATTTTCATCAATCTATTTCAAAAATAGATTTTGACCTCAATTTTTTTTAGAGTTAACTTTTGATAATCTATTGTCACTATTAAAAAAAATAGTGTCAATTTCAACATAATTATCAACTCATATATAAGGTCATATTATAGCGTATGAATTTTTCCTCATTGTTTGAAGTTGCAGAATTTAATATTGCCACCTTGGCAATTTACAAAATATGAAAAACATCAAATTGATACCCAGCTTGCTACAGAAAAAGCAAGCAAGTACTGCAATAAGTATTTCAAAAAGATAGAGCCTCATAGCATAAGATAGGAGGGTAGAAATGACCCATTTAAGACCATATTGACTTAGGCATTACATGAGATTTGAAGGCAAGGGAGGGCTATTTTAGGGCTTTTCACCTTGCTATCCACGAACTATTAAGCAATGATTGCAATGATTGCAAAGCAATGATTGCAAAGATTGCAAAGCAATCATTGCTGCCAAAAAAATTTAATTTAAAAAATTCAAAAAAAAAATTCAAAAAAAAAATTCAAAAAATAAAAGAGACTTAAAAAAATATTTTTTTATTCAAAAAAGTATTTTAAAAGTATTTAGAAATAAATCTAAAAATTAGTTAATAAATATTATTTGACGGGACAATCTTTCAACCACGTCAGATTGTTGATGTGGCCAGTTTCCACAGCCTAAGAACTCAAGATAACTTGTGGTCTTCTAATGCCCTCAAATCTCATGCAATGATCTCTTTATCATTACAAGAGATTTGAGCAAGGGGAGGGCCTTTTCAAGCTTGTTTCTTTTGTTATTTTGAGTGCAGTGAGCAAACTTGAAGTCATCTAAACTCCAAAATCTCATCTAATGTGTTGATCAAAGCATTTTCTAACAAATTTTTAGTAAAAGAAAAGAGAGRGACACACCCATCACAATTTGAAGGACCAAGGCACATTTTGGACAGAAATTGTCAAAATCTGCCACTTTTTAGGGTAGCAAAAAAAACTAAGAACAAAATGTTTTTTTTCAAAATTCAATTGTACAAATTTGTAATAGAATTCTTTGGGAATGTGTGAAAAAATTTAGAGACTTCGACCACGCAAATTGAAAGATTATGACGTTTGAAGTGTGGTGAATTTTTTTTTCCAACCTTGCCCAAGAAGAAGTGCAAACTCTAATTCCTTCTAGAAAGGGATTTTTACACTGAACATGGGTTTTTTTTTGGACATTTGCACCTTGAACCATGTAAGCCACATACTTGACCAATTGCATAATCTTAAGAAGAGATTTGCACATGCTACCCAAAGCTGCCCGAGCTGCCCGTAAAGCTCAGGGCAACATAACTTTTGATCCAAGCATCCAATTGAAGAAAAAAAAAAGAGTTTTAGGAAGGAGGTGCATAGTTACACATTGTGTCCAAATTTCATGAACATCCAACCAAAAATGACTTTCATAGGAACCTACCCAAGATTTTTTGCTTACATTGTATGGACACTTGGTCTTTTAAGGGTTAAGTTGGATATTATTTTCTACACCATCCATTTAGGAGCATATTGACTTAGGATCTTTTCTATACTAATTGAAGTATTTTCTACCAAATTTTTAGGGGAAGAAGAGAAGAAAACACATCCATCACAACTTGATTCATAATTTTTACACTTAAGTTGAATGTGATTTTTAAAGCTCATAGAAATAGGGTGCCATTGAACGTCATAGTTATTGCCATTATATGTTAAASAACTATCCAACAACRGTGCAAATGGAGTCTAGAAATGAAGGTGTGCAAACCTTAAAATCAACAATAAGATGCATAAAGAGTCTCTTCACTCATAACTCCACATTATTGAAATTTTGTTTACTTCCTAACTAACACCTAAAGGCCCATGACGTTTTTAGGTTTAAAAACATTTTTGTTTTTAAAGTGTTGTGGATCTAAATTTCACTAAGGTATAGAAATCTCAACCATACAATCTTGTAGTGTACATGTTGCAGATGATATGAATCAAATTTGGAGTCATTTGGCTGCATAGATTGCAAGATTATAATGTTTTAGTGTTGAAAAAGGATATTGAAATTTTCCTAGAAACACATTTGGAGGTCAAGCTTGATTTCWAAACCTACTCAAATGAAAAAAATTAAACTTTAATGTGCTTCAAAAATAGGATACAAATACATCTGTGAAAGAAAATATCATTAAAATGACTCATTGTCTTTGCAAAATGGATTTGAAATGTCAAAAAGGAGTTGCAAAAAAGACATCTATAGCTAAACCTCCTACTACTAAAATGCTTCTCAACTACTCAAACTTGGTTGGATTGATATGAAATTTTAGCCATAAAAACTAGACTAATATGCGCAACTTTTCCAACAAAAATCATTGGATGTAAACATTGTTTGAAGAAGATATAAGCCTCCAAAGTTCAAGCCTCCAAAGTTCACTGTAATCCAAAAATGCCTAGATTTTAAACTTTGAATTTTTCCCACACATTCAAAACAACTTGGATTGACATAAAAAATTTACCACAACAACTAGACTTCAAGGATATTAACATAATCCAACAAATTTTTATTGAAAACAAACATTTGATGAAGGAGATACAAGCCTCCGAAGTTGCAACCATCGAATGTAGTTTGGTGAACTCAAATTGAACATGATAAGTTCGATTGGCTGGCTCCCAAAACATTTATACATCTTGAATTGACCTAAAAATCTACCACAACAACTAGACTTCAAGGATAACATAATCCAACAAATTTTTATTGAAAACAAACATTTGATGAAGGAGATACAAGCCCCCAAAGTTGCAACCGTCAAATGTAGTTTGGTGAACTCAAATTGAACTTGTTCGCCAAATGTAGTTTAGTGAACTTCAAATGACCCCTCATCGTCAAAGTTCCAACCATGCTTAAAAGCATCCTCCCTTTCCAAGTGTTAAAAGTCTAAATTTCAGTTAGTTATGAAGATCTTAACCATACAATATTTTAGTGTGCATGTTGTAGATGGTGTGGAACAAATTTGGGGTCATTTGACCATATAGATTGAAAGATTATAATGTTTTAGTTTTGGAAAAAGGTGCTGAAATTTTCTGAAAAACACATTTGGAGGTGAAATTCGATTTCTAAACCGACTCAAATGAAAAAACTTTAAACCACAAAGTGATTCCAAACCAGAATATAAACACTTTTGTGAAAAAAAAATATCATAAAATTAACTCATTGTGCCTGCAAAATGGATTTGAAATGTAAAAAAGCAGTGAAAAAAATAACAAAAATTCACATCTGTGGCTGAACCTCCTACTAAAATGATTCTCAGTCACTCATAACATCTTGGATGGATCTGAAATTTTAACCACAAAAACTAGACTAGTAAGCTCAACTTTTCCAACAAAAACTATTGAAAAAGGGTCATATATGAAGAAGTTATGAGCCGCCAAAGTTCACTGAAATGCAAACAATTCTAGATTTTGAACTTTGAATTTCTCCCAAATATTTGAAACAACTTGGATTGGCATGAAACTTTTACCACAATAACTAGATCTATATGGGAACAGAATCCAACAAATTTTATTGAAAACAAACATTTGATGAAAAGATACAATCCCCCAAAGTTGCAACCATCACAATGCAATGTGCTAGGATGGAGAAGGCGCTTGGGGCCGTCACTTCACATCCTCATATCTTTTTTTCCACAGCTCAAAATAATTTGAAAAAGACTACACATAAACATCATAATGAGATGTACTATGTATTCATGGGGAAAAATGATATGAGCACTTTTGGGCATTCCGATTTCCACATTCCAATTTCGGCGGATGCAAGTACCACCTAGGGATGTAAGTACCACCTGACCGTATATCTTTCATCAACCTTAACAACAATGGCATTTTCATCAATCTTTCATTAATCTTTTTTTATGCAGGAAAGCTACATAAGTCTTCTTTAATTTCATCAGTCACGATCACCAAAATTATTCAACACAAATCAGGAAATAAGCTTCATACAAGAGCTAGCTAGTCAAGAAAACAAGAGCTATACTCAAACACCCCCGGTCCTTCAGAGGTTAAGCACTTTAATTACATTGCCCTAATACAGTCGCTGGGAAGTGTCGGAGACCAAAAAAGTACTCTAAAAATGCATCCAAAAGCCAAAAGCTTCCTCCAATTAATAACAATGAAACAGCCACGTCAGTAGGACTGGTTCCAGGAGGAAGCTAACCTGACGGTGTACTTCGGCAGCCTGGCGTATGCCATTATACATGGGTTTTTCCAACCTCTCTTGTGCACGCTTCTCCTCTGACGTTGTCCTCCACAAATTACTGCAAGATCTCAGTAAACCAATCCAAAAAATTAGACAGTCCAAAGATCTACAATCACAATTTACAAGGATAAAAGTGGACACGCCATAATAGGCCGAACTGAAGTACACAAACACATAGTGGCTGTATAGATGATAAAAACAGAACACATATCGACATTACGACGAAAAATGGCACTACGAGATGATCGCACCAACTCCAGTAAAGAAGTGAGTGTTAAACAGTTCAGCAATTAAACAAAGAGATCGTCGTACTCACTCATCCTTATAATTCTGGATTTCGCCCTCTGGGAACTCTCCTGAGGGAAACAGGTCCGCCACTGGAATAGAAGGGGGATCAGTTTGCCCGGACTTCTTTTTCCTGCATTTACAGATCGGTAGTAAGGGAAAATCTTGAAGGCACACCGATGCACTAACATACAATTAAAACTCCCGGATGGAGTTTTGGCCATGTTAAGAAGTGACAGCATATCGATTGAGTACTCACTTGCTCTTAGGCTTCTTCTTCTTCTTCTTTGCTGCCTCTGTACATACAAATCAACAGTGTCAAAGCTCAAGCGAATGGAAAGCATACCCTTGCCAAAATAACATTATTGCAGTGGACGTGCAAGAGGCTTACCATCACCCCCGACCTCGTCTTCATCATCGTCAGCTGGGCTGTCCTTATCTACGTGATTACCGTTTGGAACAACGGGTGCTGCTTCAGAAAGATCAACTACAGCAGGGCTAGTCTTTTTCTTGTTTTTCTTCTTCTTCTTCTTCACTTCTACCATGTCCTGACAMTCAACCAGTTGAATATCAGTGCAAAACCCACACACTGAGAAAAAGCAAACTAATAGTGGATTCAAAACACTTAATCAGTAAATTATGATCACAACAAATTGACGGTTCATGTAGCTTGGTCAAGTGGAACGACTTTGATAGGGCCTAATAAAAGTAAACTGTTAGAGTCAATAACAAACCGAGACGTCAACCACTTAACTTCTTCAAATGAATTCCTCAGAAAAGCAAAACAGAAAGGTTTTCGATGAAAAAAACTCTCGTACTTCATCTAAAGCCCACCCCCCTCGACAAGTTTGAATGAATTCAAAACACAAATTCAGAAAGCTCTGCAAGAAACCAGGCAAAAATTGCAATAGGAAATGGAATCCGTACTGTCTCAGGGGTAGGTCCGTTAATCTGTTCTGCTTCACCATCTCCTGCTTCCAATTTCAAACCATTCAGTTGCTCGTGCAACTCGCCATTGAGAGGCGAATCGCTGGCCCCACCCATGGTTTCCTAGAACCAACACTAACTTCAAACCTAAGCACCTGCAAAATGGATTCACCAGTCAGTCCAAAAGATCACCACATACCCACAAACTAAACGTGARCATTGACTTCAACTGTAAACCCTAAGTAAGTGCAAAATCCCTGCCACGCCTACAATGGTCTCAGAAAATCTGTCAAGTTCAAGTGCCACAGCAGTCGCTGCAACCCTAAACCCCAAACTRAATTCCAGTTCTTATTCCGCAAGTGCTCTGAAATTGATCATTCTACCGCAATACCAAGATGATAGTTTCAAATTCACCCTAATTCATCAAAACCAATCCAAACTAACCCGCGCCGTAAAGCAATATCACTTAAAACCGAGCAGATAAACTTCGAGTAACTCAATTACCTCTAAGGCCAGATTCAAAACAAGAGAAACAAATCTATAAWGTCTAATCCATGACTCTAGAAAAACATGGATTAGAGAAAGAAAAAGTCAGTTACCTACTTCACTAAGCAAATTTCGACACCAAATTTGCGAATCGGACACGAATCAAACCAAAAAATAATAGTGAAATCTCAGAGAACACAAAATTTCAGAAAGATCTCCAAGTCGTGCCGGATAMGCAGCTCACCAAAGAGAACGAGATTTGCAACGACCTGCAAGAAAGTCGGCTCCGGAACCCTTGAGGACGGAAAGAGACGCTGCTAACGTCAAATATCCTCTTCTCCTTTTGTTCCCAATGACTGTTCCCCGTAAGGATCATGTTCCGATGGCCGTTCCCGATGTACAACAAGTTCCTTCACAGGTTCTCAAGTTCCTTTCGAAGTTCTAATGGGACAATTAGCCCATTGGCGGAGTTCCAGTGTCGCGTCAGATTTTTCACAGTCATAAAAGAAATTCTGATTGGTGATTACCATAGGCACTGCACTAATAATGGTATTTAGTGTTATGTTACAAATAGTGTCATTTGAAATTTTATCACACCCACTCTATCTTTCAAGTGGTTTGCATATAGAGTTGTGTTCACCACCCTTTAATTCATAAATTTAGGTTCATATTTTTATCATTGCAATTCGATGAAATAATATGTAACACTAAATGTAATCTTGTAAAAAAAATGTATATTATAATTGACAAATAGTGTCTATGTTGACATTTAGTGTTGGTAACATTAACAGGATTGTTGACATTTAGTGTTGTGCTTATTAGTTAGTGTTGCCAACACTAAATACCAGTATTAGTGCAGTCTAGTTTTTTACTTATAAAAATTTTGAAATTCAATAATTTTGACATCATAATTCCAAACATTATGAAACTCCAATTCCATGCACCCTTCTTCATAAGGGCTTTCCAACAATACCAAGCACATAGTAGGGGGCCACATAGTACAAGAGATCTCAATGCAACAAACATACAAACGATACAAAACAAAACAAGCATCCTAACTTAAGGTATAAACTAGTGTGTTGTGTGCCGGTGTTACAATCGAAATCAAAGTAAAATTAATTTTTTAATTTTGGATTCATAAAAACTTTGAAATTCAATAACTTCACATAGAAAGTCTAAACGCCATGATACAACCCCTCCTCATCATCAAGGACTTTCTTACATATCTAGGATGAGACCAAGGAATGTTATGACTTCGTCATACATCTAGACTGCGTAGTACATAATGCTAAGAGGGGGATTAGGAGGGACGGTTACGGCGGTTAGCTTGAGGGTGCTCCTCGTCTCCTTAAAGGCCAATGAGAGGGTTGTGTCTCTCACCTCGCATTCTATTAATATCATGCACTGTTGCAGACTCGAGTCCTCTCGCTCGTAGTGTGATTCTCCTGTGAGTTATTGATGGTTATATAGTCTGATTAATTGCTTGACGTTCCAGGTGAAGAGGGGGAACCATGGAGGGGATGGACTATGGCAGGATGGAACGTGGGACCAAGATGCAGGGAGCTGGAAGGTGAAGCTGGAGCGTCAACAGGAGATTCGTGGCAAGTTTTGACAAAATGCGAGGTCTTGAATGTCCACGCTTCGAGCCCGACAGGTTTTTGCACCAAGAAGCGGGTTCAGAAGTTGCGACGTTTATCCAGCAGCAAGTCCAGGCTGTTTTCCAAACGGCGCTTCCACACCTCATTTGAGAAATTTGGGAGAAGATGGTATTGCCTCCGTCCCTAGGATCTCCCTCAACGGTTGCAAAGGCTTCAGACCGCATCCATGAGCAAAGCAAGGAATACGACTGTAAAGTGGCATCCCCTGAGAAGTTTTCGGGAAAGAAAGGTGGAGAAATATATAAGTGGTTCGTGCAAATTAGACTGGTATTTCGAGGTAGACCCCGGGCATATCAAACAGACATGGATAAAATTACTTGCGCACTTTCATATTTAATGGGTGTGGCTCAAAATTGGGCAATGCCAGTATTACAGGCTTTGGACGAGGGACGTCACCATGAATTATTCTCAAATTACAATGTGTTCCGAGATGCAATGATTGCAGTGTACGGTGATATGGATCGACAAAGCAACACTGAAGACAAATTGGGAAAGCTCTAGTAGACCGGATCAATGGCGACTTATATTTCTATGTTTAATGAGCATGTGGCACAAGTGGATTGGAATGAGGCAAGTTTGATAGCACGATTCCGGAGTGGACTCAAAGATGAGGTTTTGGATTCAATTGCAACTGCAGAAGCGCAACCACAACGGCTTCAAGAATGGATGGCAATGTCCTCTCGCATCAATGAACGCTTGTGGACACGACGCCAAAATCGACGTCCCACTATTCATAATTCAACCCCAAAGGATCCTGTTGGTCGATTTCAAACAAATTTGGGAAATTCTGGACCAACGCCAATGGAACTGGACTCAATCGGGGTAACAATTGCATTGGCAAAGACGGTTGCTGAGCGATTGGAATTTCATAAACAAGGAAGATGTTGGGGTTATGGTCAATTAGGTCACATCCTTGCAAGGTGCCCAATCAATCCTTCTAAATCTCTATCTCTGGCAGCTCTAGGGAGAGATGATGAAAGAAATGACAAATCAGGAAAAGGGCGCGCCCGGGGCTAAAGTCACCACTTTGGTACCCGGGCACACCGCAAAGTGCGGTGACCAACGGTTTGCAATTGGAGTTTGAACCGCAGGATTCCTCAGACCCATTATATCTCCGTGCAATTATGGATCCGGGTGTGCATCTCACCTTAGCTGCAACCATTAATTCGCTACCAGCTATTACTTTGGCTGACTCCGGAGCAACTGGGATATTCATGCACCTGTTATTTGCTCGTAAGTGTAATGCCAAAATTAAACCTAAAATGATTCCACGAGAAGTTCGAGTAATTGATGGTTGAATCATCAACTCAGGAACAATCACCCATGAAGTTGTAGTGGAACTACAGGTGGGAAGTCATCGAGAGACATTGACGGCAGACATCACCAATACCGGCCATTACCCCTGCATTCTAGGAACACCATGGTTGGTGTGTCACGATGCAACAATTCGATGGTCTAAGAGGGAGGTATTATTCAATTCTCCCTATTGCTACAAAAGTTGCTTGCAGCTACCGGGTGGCAAACGGGAAGCAACCAACGACGAGGTCAACCCACAATAGGTGGAGAATCCCATCACAACGCTAGCTTCGGCAGAAGTTACGGTGTGCAAGACAACCGAATCTAGGCAAGTGAAGAACCTAGTCATGGCATTGACTTGGGTGGACGCTGAGGTGTTCGTTCCAAAAAATCAGAAAAGGGAAACTTTAGTGGGTCCAGTCCACTTGGTTCCTTTTATTCCTCAAGGCATTACGGATTCCTCATGCTCTGGTGTACCGAGCCAGAAGGAACAGCGGGATCAAGCGGCTTTGGGGCCTCTCAACCATGTTGTACAGGGCTCTAGCATTAGTAAGCCCAAAGCATCTGGAATGATGGCACCCAAGCATGCGATAGTATCTGTAGAAGCATTTCGATTATCAGCTAAAGGAGCTTAATTATATACATCAGAAGTATTGGAGTTGTTTGGAATAGTTGAAGATAAAAAAATTACCGATGATAAAATCCCTATGGAATATCAAGACATGCAAGAGGCCTTCAATGAACAGGCCTCTAATGAGTTACCCGATCATGGCGTCTCTGATATGAAAATCGAATTCAAGGAAGGTCAGGAACCACGAAATACATGCCTAAGACCCATGTCTTCAGTGGAGTTAGAAGAACTCCGGAAATACTTGGAGGAGAACTTAGGAAAGGGATGGATTAGGCGGTCCAAGTCTTCAGTCTCCGCCCCCATTGTATTTGCTAAAAAGAAAGATGGAACGATTCAAGTGTGCGTGGATTATTGAAATCTCAACTGTGTCACAGCAAGAAATCGATACCCATTACCATTAATTCCCGAGCTCATTGATCGTTTATTGGGAGCTAAATTTTTTACAAAATTAGACATCCGACAAGCTTACCACCGAATAAGGATGGCTGTTGGTCACAAATTTAAAACGGCTTTTAAAACGCGCTACGGTCTTTTTGAGTATTTGGTGATGCCATTTGGCCTAATCAATGCTCCAGCTCAATTTCAAGCTTATATGCAATATATTTTCAATGATCTCTTGGACATCTCAGTGGTAATTTATCTTGACGACATACTTATTTTTTCAAAAAATTTAAAGGAACACCAAGAAGTGGTAAAAGAAGTTCTCCAACGATTACAACAACACGGTCTTTACGCTAAAGCCTCAAAGTGTCAATTCCATAGTACTTCTATGGAGTTTCTAGGAATGATCATCTCAGAAAAAAGACTAGCAATGTGTCCTGACAAAGTTCAAGCAATACAAGAATGGCCATCTCCCAAAACAATAAAAGAGGTCCAAGCATTCTTAGGTTTTGCGAATTTTTATCGTCGGTTTATTTGGGATTACTCCAAAATTACGGTACCGCTTACGACGTTGACGCGCAAAGACCAGCAATTCGAATGGACCCCTTCAGCACAAGCAGTGTTTGAAGAGCTCCGATCTCGGTTCTCTCAAGCCCCGGTATTATTACATCCCGATTTTAATCAACCTTTTATCATGGAAACGGATGCTTCTGACATTGCAACAAGGGGCATCCTCTCACAACATGGAGAAGATGGGCATCTCCATCCATGCGCGTATCGTAGCTCCAAGATGACAACAGCTGAACAAAATTATGATATCTATGATAAAGAATTACTCAGCATTGTTTTAGCGTTTCAAGATTAGCAAGTGTACCTGGAGGGATCCCCACACCAGGTTCGAGTAATTTTTGATCACAAAAATCTTGAGCAATTCCTTACTACAAAGAAACTTAATCGCCGGCAAGCTCGATGGTCTGAAATTCTCTCAGCTTTCGATTTTGTCATCCAGCATAGACCGCAATCACAAAATGGAAAAGCACATATGCTCTCTAGGCGGACCAATATCCAAAAAGACATTGACGATAATTCCAAGCCTTTATTACGACTAGCAATGTTGGAAACATGTGATCCTCTTTGGAATGATGCAAAAAAATTTCAGTATATTAGGGAAACAATCACAGAGGATAAACATCTTCAACCAGTTTTAGCATTTTTTAAAGAGTATGGCCGATCCCCAAGAAACATTCAACGACGGTTCCAAAATTACAAGTTCAAAGATGGAATACTTTATTACATGGATAAAATCATGGTCCTTGACAATGAAGAAATACAACTCCAAATATTGCGGTCACGGCACAATGCTCCCATTGCAGGTCATTTAGGCCGAGCCAAAACGCCAGATTTAGTAACGAGAACTTTTTTCTGGCCGACCTTACGTCAATACGTTCATCGACACGTAGATGGCTATGATTTATGCCAGAGATCAAAATCCACAAGACATAAGAGATATGGTCTGTTACAGCCAATTCTAGCGGCAGAAGCACCATGGAAACGAGTCACCACGGATTTTATTGTCAAATTACCCAAGAGTGCAGGTTTTGACGCCATTATGGTGGTCGTGGATAAAAATACGAAATTAGCTCACTTTATACCAACAAACGAAACAATTGATTCCAAGGGCACGGCTACTCTATATCTTCGTTATGTATGGAAACACCATGGAACACCGGATGAAATAATTTCGGATTGAGGCTCAATGTTTGTATCAAAGTTTATGCGAAGGTTATATGCTCTTCTTCGGATCCGCCCTGCTCCTTCAACAGCGTTTCACCCGCAGTCGGATGGACAAACGGAGCGCGTCAATCAAACTCTAGAACAAATTCTCAGAATCTTTACTACTTGACGACAGGATGATTGGTCAGACCTCCTATCCATAGCTGAATTCGCGTATAATAACTCTCTTCATTCAACCATAGGGCGTTCGCCATTTTACGCCACGTATGGATATCATCCGACACTATCTTTCACATCACCTACAAATTCCACGGTCCCAACAGTTGAAGAAAGGATTCGTCTTTTACAAGAAGTTCATGACGAAATAAAGACTACCATTAAAATTGCAGGAGATCAAGCAAAGAGGCACTACGATCCACATGTCCAACAACAACCTAATTTTTAAGTTGGCGATAAAGTACTTCTCCGACATGATCATATTTCTACAACAGCACCTTTTAAAAAATTGGAGTCCAAGTTTTTGGGACCCTTCTTTATCATGGCTAAATTATCAGAGTTAGTATATTAGCTGCAACTCCCTAAAATGCTCCAAATTCATAATGTATTTCACGTATCACTTCTTGAACCATATCGGCAAGATACCATTTTCGCTCGCAAGCAGCAACCTCCACCACCAGTGGTGACACCGGCAGGGGATATTGAATGGGAAGTTTGCAGTATATTAGACTCTCGATTCAATGGTCGGGGGAGAAAACTTCAATACTTGGTTTCATGGCAAGGTTATGGACAAGATCAAAATTCATGGGAACTTGCAGGCCATTTGCAGAACGCTCCTAAAGCTGTTAAGAAGTTTCATCATTGACACCCTAACACCCCGGGACCACATAATAGAACCTCGAAGGGGGGGTAATGTTATGACTTCATCATACATCTAGACTGCGTAGTACGTAATGCTAAGAGGGGGATTAGGAGGGACGGTTACGGCGGTTAGCTTGAGGGTGCTCTTTGTCTCCTTACAGGCCAATGAGAGGGTTGTGTCTCTCACCTCGCATTCTATTAATATCATGCACTGTTGCAGACTCGAGTCCTCTCGCTCGTAGTGTGATTCTCCTGTGAGTTATTGATGGTTATATAGTCTGATTGATTGCTTAACGCTCCAGGTGAAGAGGGGAACCATGGAGGGGATGGACTATGGCAGGACGGAACGTGGCACCAGGACGCTAGGAGCTAGAAGGTGAAGTTGGAGCGTCGACAGGAGATTCGTGGCAGGTTCTGACAAGGAACTCATGGTCTCAGAGATCTCAACGTAATAAACAAACATATAAACAAAACAAACAACCTAATTTAAAGTATGGATTGGGCAATGTCTAAGGAAGAGGGATGAAGGCGGGTCTTAACAAAGGAGAAGGCAGATCCTAACAAGGAGGCACATGTTTTCCTACTATCCCTAAAAATGAGGATCAACCCTTTTTCTAGCACCATGATGCCTGATTGCACCATTTCAAAATAAGTGTCTTTTTTTTGCTAGATAAACGTAATCTTCTTTAGGGAAGATTTTTTCGTTTCTATTTAAAATATGGATGAAATGCCAAATTTGGATGAAAAGTGTAGGAATTTTGTTGAAAAGTATTTTTTGGTCCAAAAGATGTGTGCATGAAGAAATAAAATACTTCACCAAATTTTATGTGATTGCCATCCTAGCACTTTTTTTAAATGAAGAAAAGGCCTAATGAAGACATTGCAGAACGTAAATTATTGCAAGGAAATCAACTAAATGGAATGAACATTTGGGACAAAAATTGGAGGATGTTTGAATAAGTTGTAATGCTTGATTATAAGGGTAAAATTGAGTAATTGGGCATAAGGACATGTTTGCATACCAAAAAACACCTACAAAGTGAATCAACGATTTGCACACATTGTTTTACAATATATTTGTTAGTTTTAACAGATTTTTGTTGAAATCAACAGAATAGTGACCGGTACAACGCAACCAAATCAACAGAATTCTGTTAAAATTTCTGCGTTTTCTACTAGTGAACATTCTTGATTGACATAGTGTTTTAAAATTTGCTATTATTTTTTGCATGTTGCTGCTTGAGAGATTGAAGAAGTCAAGGTGTAACATTCATAAGACGTTTTTGTGGCCTCTAAATGACCACAAATTCCTAGACTGTGGGAACTTTAGGAACTCCATCACATCCGTAGGCTGATGTGGTCGTAAGACTGCCACATCTGGTAATAGTTATTATTTGATTAATTGATTTATAATACTTTTGAATAAATGTTTACTTTTAAAAACTAGGAAAGTATGCGAGTTAACATCTAGCCTCATGATTATTATTTTTTAACTATTGTTGACCTTATTTTTGAAAAAATGAAACCTTCTTTTAGTGCTACTAAGAAAATAACATGTAATATAGAAATTTAGGAAATGAGGCAATTTAGATCTAATAAAAGTGTTTGAACTACAACTTCTATTTTAAAGGATTTTTTTTGTGTATATGTATATATATATATTGAATAGCAATAGTCATTGCTATGAATGAGGTTGTTATTGATTCTTTTATGTCTTAGGATATATGTTGTATTGTTGTTTCACATTCTATGCTAATGAAGTTGTTGTATGTTTTGTTGTTTTGTTAAGTGTTTCAGTACACACCAATTTTTTTTGTGAACAAAAAAAATCCATGAATATGAATCCTAAACAGGAGCAAATGGATATAAACTTGGTTTGTGAACGACTATTTGCAAAAGAAAAATAATTAAAAAAAAAATCATAGCCATTATAAAATTTTCCTCTTTCAAGAATATAAATACTTAATCCTTATTAACCAAGAATAAATTTGAGTTTTATCTAACTAAAGGATTTTYGAAATGGTATATGCCAACATAATYCTYCCGAATAAGATTGGATTCACGTRAGTGTATAAACRTAGGTACTTGGGCYGAGATTTGTGATAATTTTTCTACAAGTTGTAATTGTGGACAAAAGTATTGSAATAGTTTGTGAAGTATTCTCAATTTTTATATGGACAAAAGTACCAAACTTGACCCCGTAATACTTGGAAGTAGAATGATATCAATTTGGATGAAAAATTGAATTTCATTCACATTCTACATACTTTTAGATGTACCTGTATTTCCATCTCTTCAAGTAAGATTGCAAATTACATTATGTTGCTATATATATCCTATTTGTAACAGCTCAAAACCTATAAAATTTATGTTTCTATACATTTATTTATCATTCATTGGAAATTAAAGAATAC
The DNA here is from genome assembly GCA_006891605.1 of Pleurozium schreberi. Taxonomy (NCBI): domain Eukaryota; kingdom Viridiplantae; phylum Streptophyta; class Bryopsida; order Hypnales; family Hylocomiaceae; genus Pleurozium; species Pleurozium schreberi. Next base: position 191,454 of record VACF01002436.1, on the reverse strand, counting down.
AATCGTATTTTAGACTACACTAATCTGAAAATAAAATCCCTGCCACAGTACCATATTGGCATGCTCAACCTTTGGAAAAAAAATAAGTTATTACACCTAAAATGTCAATAAAGCTGGCAATTTTTTATAATAGAGGTACAGTACCATGGGAGGGAGAGTCAAAGGGGGCGGGCACCGGCGGACTGCCTCCCGTCCCGTCCCGGGTCCATCCCGCAACGGGTCACACTGGACCGGGGCCGACCCGACCCTACCCGACCCGGCCCATCGTCTCCGTCTCCTACATGTTTCCGCTCGGCTGCTGAAACCCTTCCCGACTGCTGCCATTTAGCAGGGTTGTCTGCAAGATTTGCTGCTCGTCAGTCGCCATTTCGAAGACATCTTGTCTTCCTGCTGACCGCGTGGGAAGGAGCCTGTGTGAGTTACTGGTCGCTTGTATTTGGCGGAAGAGTTCGTAGGGAACGCCAGAGAAAACGGAGCTTGTTCGGAGGGGAAGCTTGGTGCAAGCTTGCAAAGGACGTTGCTGCGCGACGGAAGAGCATGAAACAGTAGCCCTCGGCGTAGCGCTAGCRATCGTTGGAGAGAGACAATGAGTGTGTTCGGCTCTGTGTTCGACTCTTCGCACCAGGCGGGGAGTATGCCTTCCAGCGGAGGTGGCGAGAGGTGCGTTTTTCTGGTTTTGCGTCTGACTTTGAGTGCTTTGTGTGAGASGAGAGGAGCTGTGCAGAGAGGCGATTTTTGTCGCCTATTTTGATCGGAATGTGGCCTTATGTGTCGGTTATGGCCCATTGGCTGTGCACCGCCTGCTGTTTAGGCTGACGATGTTCTTAGCCTCGATCTGGAGGAGTTACGGACTTGAGAGTGAAGTGAGAGATGAGGATGCGGTGGGGTTGTGATTGATCAAGAACTGGCTCAGTGTCGGTGAGGTTTGACTTAAATTTGGTCGTCGGTATGGGATCTGGCAGCACTGATGTTTGGCCTTACCTCGCGATCAAGCACTTTAGCAACTCTAGTGGTCCCTGTGTAGGGTTTACTTGTTACTATTTTTGTGCAATTTTTTGTTTTTGATGGAGTGATTTGGCATCATGCAAGGGTTTGTCCTTCGAGGGTTTCTAAGTTCTGTAACTCTCTTAGAGATTCTGGAAATGTAGTGTGCGTTACTGTGGTTTATGGTCTATTTGGTGGCGAGTACATGGAGTGGTCTGGTCGTAGCTTTAGTTACTGCYCAGTGTTTGGGGAAGACATTTCCTGCTCTAGTTCCAGGTTTCGAGTTCGTGCTGTGTTTGATGAAGAAGTCGTGGCGTCAGGTTTCTCATGGCGCCTGCTGATGTTGGTAGAAGTCTCGTGTTCGCTTTGTCCTAAATCCTGCTTCTCAGCGGATTTTTTTTGTTAAAGGATAAGCATTGCCTTTCCATGTCCGGTCCATAGATGGACTTTTTCATGGATTTGCTTAGTTGTCGAATGTTAGATTTAGAGGTCATGTTCCATCAATGCATTATTGTATTATGGTTTAAGGTTTACATTGTAGTTGTTAGCAAGAATGTTGTAGAGTTGGATTCCAAGATCTCGTTTGCAATGTTAGAATTACCATTATAACTATCTTCTAGGATATCTTTGTTTAAAAAGTGGGATATAAGAAAATGAGATTACATTATCACTATAGTTCTTTGAGGGATGCATCTATTCAAGATTTACAAGATTGCATAATTTAGTCATTTTGGAAGTGAACCCTAAAGTTGTAAAATCCCCCCAAAGATAAAATAGAAGTTTTAAGTGATAATAATGTGCCTTGACAGATTTACAAGGTTCTAATAGCGGAAAAGATTTAAATAGACAAACCTTGAGAATTAACAACCAATTTTAAACCAAACTAGTCTTTGACCTACATTTTAAGAACATTTGACATTCAAATAAGGATTGAGTGGGGGCTTTTCTTACTCCTAAACTCTTTTGAGCAAATTGAACAAGTCAAAATTGTCTGGAAAATGAAACTCTTTATTCCAATACTCTACTGGTGTAATTTGAAACTTTGTGAATTCCAAATGAGTGGAAAAGGGCCGAGGAGGAATGACCCATTATAGTCTTGCACCAATCCCATTACATATTTTTTTCAATTAATGAGATTTGGACTACATCAGGTTGGGTTAGTGGCCACAATCAATGTCTTAGATGATGGTGATGGAGTAATTAATGAGTATAATAGGAACATTCACCATTTTAGTGTAAATTCATTATCAAAAGTGACTATTCTAGGCTGCCATGGTGTACTCATGTTAGGAATATTGTAGATGACTAAGATAACCATTACTGATACACATTTTGTGGGTTTGTGGGCAATCTACAAAACTCTTTGGGGCCAACCAAGCAACATTCAGAAATTCATAGCAAATTCATATTTTTCCAAAAAAATTAAAATTTCAATTGCTCTCCCAATTTCTCACATTTATTTGTATATGGAATTTCGTATGAAAAACTCCAACAAGGCAAATCAGTCATTCCGCTTGTCATAGGTTAGTTGACCTTAACATGACAAATTTGCATCGTGAATTGTAAATTGTTCAATTGTAGGAATGTGCGAGGAACTCTAACCGGTTTGAAGGTGTGGTTTGATATCCGGTAATTCAAGGTACCGGGCAACGCCATGTCATCCTCACATATATACCCGGTTATGATTACATTCAGGGTATAAATCGATTGAGCCCATTGTCATTTCACAATCTTCACAACAGGGGTGCAGAACTTCTTTAGTGCAAGCTAGTAGCGATTTTCTGTTTTCCTTGCCAAGCCATTTTCGCAGTGAATTTCTGTTTTCCTTGCCAAGCCATTTTCGCAGTGAATCGTCGGTGGAATAGCCAGCGGAGGCTTCGTGATCGCTTTTCCCTCTTCTCTTTCATTCCTCAAACCCTGGTAATTCTGGTTTTGTACCACCGAAGACGTTGTGCAGCATAAACGGACGATTTCTGGCGCCATGAAGGTTGYTAATATGGTCGTGGGACAGGCCTCCGGATTGACATGCCCTCGGGTTGTTTCCAGAAGCTGCTGCAATAGTAATTCGCAACAACATCCTGTGTTGCTTTGGAGAGCTTCTTTGTTWCGCATGGATTCTTCAGTGAGGTTGGCGCGACCATCTTGCAACATAGGTATGTCTGCATCTTTGTGTTGCTGATTCTTTTTCTTCTTGTAGGTTCCTTTTTGCAGCTGCATGTACTATCGTAGACATGCTATTCACCGCACACCGCAAGTTTTTTAATGGCTGGGCAAATTCAAATTGAAGTAAAATTGAATTGAAACTTTTTACAAGCAAAAGAGTTCGAGAGTCCTAAACCCTGAACCCTAACTCTTTCACAAACAAAAGTTTCAGGAATCATGTAATTCTTGTGATTGGTGATGCATTTAGTGATGAAATTCCAACTTTTGTCTTRGAACAAGTGCTTCTCTCCTTCACGGCACATCCTCCTCACCCAGTTATTTGTTATTGTGTAAAGGAAAAATCGATCATACAATAAAGTTTCTTGCAATTCTACAATTGATGACTGTGCACATAGAAGTGCATGGCACCGACTTTCTTTCCATATGAACGAAAATTTCATGCAGCCGTTCTGCGCAGTTGGTGTACACTTGGTGCGTGGAGATGTCAAATTGGCATCTTTACGCTATACCAAATGTTGCTGGTTCTTTCAGAGCTCATGTGTTCTGTTATTTCATATTGTTAATATTATTTTTGTTGTGTTTAGGTTTTGGCTGTTAACTCTGATTCTCGTGATCATATGGCATTTACAAGGTTTAACTAGCAGCTTCTGTGTGCTGCCAGGTTCTTCTTATATTAAATCTGGTAAAGAGTATTCAACAACTTTAGGAAAGATCTGGCAAAGGCGAATGTATAAAGGAAGGATTARGTGTCTCTTGGGAGGAACATCCTCATCGCAGGAAGATGAGATTGGACCCGATGCAAATGTGCAGTCTACTCTGGGTGAAAATGACACGGTGAGGCAACTTTCACAATTTCAGTTCAGTTGGTGCTTCTAATGGGGGCGTGGAAGTAAGTTCACGTAAAAGTGACAGTGTAAGCTATATATGTTTATTCTTACTCGAGTGTTAAAAAAATTTAATGTGCAAATCAAACAGCATTTCAGTGCACCAAAGAACGTCAAGTTATACGAAATGCAAACTGTGTCAAAATTTGAACTGTCATGTTCTCATTCAGACAGATGGTATCTTTAGGAAAACTCAAAAGAGAATATTACCTTTTCTTACGTAACGAGGTGTTGTTGGAAGTGTTGTTGAAATTGTTGCAACGGTTTTACTACTAGTTTGGGATACTATATGCAAAAGATGCAAAGATATAAATTTTTTATTGGTAGATGACATAGAACCGACATGAGGATAAATGCTGAAAAGGCCTGGTTCGATTGTACTTCTACAAGATTTTTCCTCCGTCCTTTGCATTGACTGTGGTTGTGGTGTGTAGGTTCAGTTCGATTTGGATTTACCTCGAAGGTCGCTTCTTTTGGAATTTACTTGTAATGTTTGCCAAGCTCGTACACAACGTATGATAAATCCAGATGCATTGCGTCGGGGCACTGTGTACGTCCAGGTATGCTTACGGCATCACCACACTTATTCCTCAAGTGACTTCACTTGTGCAACTGCTTTCAGGGAGGGTTCCGGGTATTCTTCCCCGGGTATCATGTAGCGAAGTGACCGTTGGAAGAGTTCCGACTGGGAGCTTCACGCGACTCCGCGCATTCTCACTTTGCAAGCTCCACATCTTGAGTGTGCCCTCAGACTGCTGCAGCCGATTGTTTCTCCGTGTAAGGTAGTAACGATTCTCCGTCTCTCTTGGGAGTTCGGGCGAGTTCTTCCCCAAGTGCAGGCGTTTTCGTGGCGATCGAGCAATCCACGAAGTTGTGAATCCGTTGCTGCACCGAGCCAAGAGGAGGAGAACAGTGGTATGCCCGCTTGACAGGTTAGTCGAGTCTTTACCCTCTCCCACTCATTTCATCAGCTGTTCACGACGACGGAAGCGCGATCTCTCTCACGTCGCCGAAATTTTATGAGTTGCGGATTATGAATGTTGAGATTTAGAAATGAGATGTTGCTAAACTTGGAAATCCTGGGATTCCTGGGGGGTAATTATCTTTCATATGTATTTTGAGTCGCCGGTGCTTTAGTTTTTGAGGTCAAGAAGAGAATGGAATCGACGTGACCTCAAGTGAGTGTTCTGTGTTGCTTTTGTTGCTTTTCGTTTTCCTTTCGATCTTCTTAGATCTCACACACGGAAATCTATGTTGCTGCAGAATCTAGACGACACACTCTCGGACGTGTTTCAAGATCAGACTCAGTATGCAGGCGCTGAGCTTTGGGAGCCCCTCGACTATGGCGACTCCTGCGGGAGCCCCACGAGGTATCACGGCTACTCCTGAGGTAATTATCTCATTTGCAGATTACGGAGTGGAAGCTGGCGGGCTATGGCTCTTAAATCCGTTTGAAATTAGCTAATATTGTTACTTCAATTTTTTCCACCTTATTGCAAGGGAAGAGACTTACCGAATATTCCGGAAATTTAGAAAGCCGTTAGGTTCTGCAATGAGGATGAGACATGGGCCAGATTTGTTACTGTACTTGCTTGTTGGGGCTCTTCACTGTAAGGGATTCATTTCTTAAGTTTAGTATAATTTTTGACAAGTGGATTTATAGCATTCCAAGGTAAATATTCTGGTTTTGGGATATTCCATCAATTAGGATTGTATTGAGGATTGTACATCGGATATCTGGAAAGACACATGAAAATCGAATACTTCTATTTGAGGAGGAGCCGCTTGTTGATCATGCAGTGATCGCAGGTTACAATTTCCTGAAGACAGTTAACTATGATGACATTTAGAAGTTGTGAATCATTCTAAGTAGGCACTGATTAGTGGTAATTTATCCCAATGAGTTGATATTGGATTGGAYGATGTGTCCCAGGGGGAAAGATCTGAAGTTGCCAAGCCTGGCTCAGATAGGTTGATCAACATGACTCGCTTAACTGCAACCAAGCCTGACCTTCGCACAGTGAGTCCCACTTTCATATCACAATTTCAATGCTATTCTARACAAATCTCTGTATTTTACTGAAAATATGAGCTGTTTAGTTGTGGAACTGACTCCTGAAGAGGCTAGAGGCCCCAATTAGGTCTCATGAATGTCACATTGAGACTTGCTTCTACTCGGTCTTGCTTTAGTTTTTTCCGACCCATGCGATGTGCATCGTTGATTCTGGTAAATAGTTTGGTCCGATATGAACATATGTTTCWCAATTTGATCAGCGAAAGTGGTCATTTTGAAACCATGAATCCTTGGTCATTGAGAAGTTAACTCTCTGTAAGCATTACGTGCAGCCAAGCCGATTTCCAGTGGATTCCAATGGCCAAAGGCTTTGCTCAACTCCCAAGTTCGTACGAGCTGCAGGTGGAGTGAGAAGTCAAACTCCAAAAASCATCCGAGAGTGCAGTGGAATGAGAAATCATTCTTCCCCAACTTCGAAGAAGATACAGGTTGGAAGCGGCGTGGAAAATCATGTTTCTTTAACTCCCAAAAAGGTACAGGTTGGAAGTGGATTAGAACATCATGCTTCTCCGACTTCGAAGGTGGTACAGCGTGGAARTGGAGTGGAAATTCATGCTTCTCCGACTCCTAAGAAGGCACAGGGTAGAGGTGGAGTGGAAAATCATGCCCCAAATTCTAACGAGGATTCTGTCGGCGCTCACGATGTGCCCTTAGACACTTTTACCGTATATGTCAATCCTTCATTTGAGCCTCTTGAAACTTTGAAGAGTCCAAGCAAGGAGCARAAGCAGGTCAGTTCTCTKATWTYATGTGGATTCATTTATTCCKAAGTGCCCAAATGCCCACTTAGGATGAACACTTCAGCAGCTTTTGCTTCTACAGCTGAATATTTCATTTTRAAATAAGTCGATGAAACTTTCCTTTCAAGCRAATTTAAAATCACCAKGTCTGTGTTCTGCAGCCTTCTTGCATTCCAGTGGATTCAAATGGGCAAAAGCTATGCCCTACGCCAAGGATGACGCAATCTCCAGGGGGTTCCAAATTGCGCTTTCCGAAAGCCAGCTCTTCCCAACGTCTTGAAACTATCCAGAGTCCATCAGGTCGCAAGGATCAGGTCAGCTTCTCATTCTCTTTCATCCTTTTTTGAGGCATAATTGACAAGCTTGTTTGTAAAGATTGTGTCTACATTTGTCACTTTAACCCAATCTAAAATCTCCTTGTCACACAGGTCAAGAATGTACTTGTAGACTCCAACGGGCAATTTGCACTGGGAACTCCTAAACTGTCAAAGCAGTTCACTACACCCAGAGAGAGATCAGCAGCTTTCGGCACCAATGGCTCTGAGAATTTGACACCAAGAGCCTTGTTCAATGATGGCCATGCAGCTGTTACCCCGCGGTCAGTCAGCCGGGTTACTCACATGGCGGCTAAAGAGTCCAAACCATCAGAAGGAATAGATGGAGCCAGATGTAGTTCAGCAGTCAAGAAAGAAGTTGGTTCCAAACTTAAGAAAAGGGGAAGAAATGATGATGGCGCTGCAGTGGAGGACGAAAATGCAAGAGTTACCAGATCGAAGACCGAGGCTGAGAAAATTGCGCTCTTTCTAAGGTCCCCAGCTGCCAGGATTAGGCCGGATGGAAGAAAAGAAGAGTTTTGGCATGGGGTATCGGATGTGCTTCTGGAAAAATACACAGAGAAGAAGCTTTTGAGTGCTTCGAAATCTAAAGTTGAGCGTTGAGGAATGATTTGGGTGGTTTGTGTATATATATTAGGTTAGTTTGGAGGGACAGAAGATGGTGTTCGGATGGAGTAAATGCTCTTCCAACTGCACTCACTCTTTTCATGGATCAGGAGGAAATGTCTAGTTTCCTGTTTAACGTCGGCAGGATCGAATGTCCCCTTGCAACATTTTGTTGCCTTCATTTAAGGAACCCATTCCTGAAGCTGGAAGCCTTCATATGCCTCTTGGCCCCGTTTCGTTTCTGATTGCAGGTGCAACTTTTTCATCATTTATTTCTCATTGCAGCTGCCAGTCCCCTTTCGACGTCTGAGGAGTTTGGGGCGTGTTGTTGAGAACCTGCTGATTTCTTAGCCATCTCCATGTCTTTTRAATACAATGGCCAAAATTGATAGTTCAGTTCCACATGATTGCCAATACGTGTAGCCCCCAGGGTTGCCAATTCGTTTAGCTCCTTGCTTTTCTGGTTACTTTTATCAGTGCTCTTTATCTCTTCAGTGTCAGGCTTGGCTGCCTTGTATGTGTGTGTTTTTAATGTGTGTGTTTTTAATGCAGTGGGGTTCCCCTATTTGTTCAAATAAATAATTAAAATAAATTTCCACATGATTGAATGGAAATTTCCACCGTGGGCTTAGGATTTAGTAGAAGAGTACTTGTTTTAACTTACAGTACGGATCACTTTTTTGACAGAAGCATGTTAACACTTGCAAGGGGTTTCCATCAGGTAGAGATGTCAATTTCATGCCAGATAAACAACTTGTCAGCTAAGTATCAAACCCGCAACCATGCCATTCAAATTGGATACCTATCCAACCATCATCCGGTAGATTAGGGTCATCTTGCATCATACACATCAAATTTTGAATATTACCCACTGAGGATGAACTCCATGTCCACAATGTATCCACCATTTTCATTTGATTTCAATTGTTTACACCTGTTAATATTAATTCCTTAATACATGAGACAATCAATTTTAAAAAATCTCAATTTTCTTCTTCGTGATAATATATTGTAAGGGTTTTTTAGCGTAAAAGATGAAATTCCATTGGTACACATAGTAATTTGGATTTTGACACGTGGAACTTGCAAGAGTTCATTAAACTTTTGAACTCTTTAAACAATTTATATTGAAAGAAAGTAGACTTGTTAGACTTCATTGTCTTATTTTGAAACAAATACAAAATAGTGAAGTTTTGAAAGCTACACTAGAATTTGACAAATGCATTTTCAATTTTTGAACTATATGTAAGGGCCCTTCATTAAGGATTTAACCTCTAAGTGTCCCTTATGACCAAAATCTATCCATGTGAAGTAGCATAATGAGAGTGCAATTTTTGTATCATTAGATGTTTTGGAGGCATTTAAAAGACTATGAGTTCCCAAGCTATGAAAACGCATTGAGAACTCTCGGACTCAGCCACATACTAGGGAGTGTGACGTGGCAAAGAGACTGCCATGTCATATAATACTTATTAATTAATTTTTTAAATTAAATATTAAATATTTAAAAAATAATTTTTTGAATAAAATAATAATTTTTAAAATTAGTTTTTGGTTTCTTTATATTTTTTAAGATTTTTTATTTTCTTTTTCTTTATCGAAATTCAAAATTTTAGACTTGCAGTCGCTGGTCCCCTGCGCATGAAACAATTTTGGGAAATAATCCCAAAATAGTCTCTTACAACACTGAAAAAACATCGAATGCCATGTTTCTCTTTATGTGCAAACATTTTGAAAAATACTTGGGAGCACAATGTGTATTCAATGGCACATTTGATGATGATAATCTTATTTTGTTCTATATAGGATATAAATGCAACATGTCCTTACATARAGTTCTACTTAAACTCCTATAAAAAAATGGTATAATTGTTGGATATGCCAAAACAAAGAGTGTGTTTACACAAATTGTGCCTCGCACAATATGAACAACCAAGAGCTTATCATAAACCAAGTAGTACCAACCAATGTGACTCTTGGCCAAGTCATTGTCATCCTACAATTAGAGTCGGTATGAATTAATAAGTCGCATTCAACATTGTGAACTACAACTTTTTGTCACTATATAAATTATTTTATTATGTTGAAATGTCCATTATCATTATTTTGATTGGTTTGCCACTAGGCTCAGGTTAAAAATATGATTAGAAATAAAGAAAAAGGATTGTGGTAAGAACCTATATTTAATTCAATGACAAAGCTTATTAACCAGTTTTGGATGCCTTGCATCTTGTTACAATTCAAAGAGGTAGATAGCATGTTAGTTACTTTTGCTTTCATGAGGCTTTTATTGCATCATTTTGTTGACTGTTATTCCTAACCAAGGTCCCATAACCAACCTATAGGGTGCAATTATTTCTAACAAAGATTGAAACAAATTTCCAACCAAAGTTTGAAATGTGTTTTTTTCTCCTTTTCAAGGTTGGAACTGATGAGTTCATGACACATGTCTCAAAGTAGTGAACAAGAAAGTATGAAGTAACAAGCGGGAAAGAAGTTCTCGAATGATTAGAATTGGAAGAGTCTAGACATTGGCTATAAGTCCTGAGCACTTTTTGCCTCCCAAAGTTCATAGTAATTTCAATTCAAATAATAAAATTACCAATTTTTTTGCAATGCCCATCATTTCTATCTTTGCACATAGGAAAATATTTGCTTTGCTTTACACTCCTCAAGATCATGTCCAGAAGTGTTTATTTGATTGGTTACAGGTGCCTTCACCTTAAAAGATTGTAACTCTGTAAAAGAGATTTGAATAGAGTTATATTAGAAGAATGAATGGCCGATGGATGGAATAATATAATCTACGTGATGTAGTATGGGCTAAAGTTTACTTGCATTAATTAATAGGTAGGGGAATAAGAAGCAACTTTGTTCTTCCCACATGATATAGCCTTTTTTATTGGTTTGCTAAGTATTTGACTAGTCAATGTCAGTTGTTTATCAAAAATTTTGTAATGAAATTATAGGAAGATGCTTTCTTTTTTATTGTAACTCAAGAAAATTATGACTCGTATTGTTTGAAGTTTGTATGTGTAAGTTATGCATACATGATAGGGTGAAAGAGGATCAATTTCTATAAAATCATGCAAGARCARAATTTCAAATTCCTAACCATAAAACTTTGGTTAGGAAATACATAATTTTGAAATTTGGTGTGTTTATGTGTTGAATTGTTAGCTTTATAAAAGGAAATTGAACTTTTAGTATGGACCTATTATCAAATGCAACAATAGGAAAAATATGAGGTGTCCAAAGGGCTACAAGTTCTAAAAGGCCGCAATGCTATTACGGGAAAAAAAAATTATTATTTGAAATCTGGCATGGTACTAGTGCCATGTCAGTTCTGAATAGATTTCTTTTACAAGGAAAAAGAAAAAAAATCTGTAATGTCACAAGGCCCTGCGGCTGATTCGTATTTACAGCCTTTAGGAGACCTCATATTTTTCCTAATGCGGGTGAACTTACACAAAGGACTTTAAAAATTTCAAAAATATTCATGGTACTTCCAAAAAAAAATGAGACCAAAAAAACGTATTTTGAATTGTATGTATATTGAAACTGCTTTTGAAGTTTTGACCAAAAAACAAGTTTCTATTTTAGGTGTACAAGCCCTAATACACAAGTTAGTTTCATTAGTGCAAGAGTTAGAACTATGTGAAAATCTTTCACACAAATTTGGGTAAATTTTGGATGAATGAAAATGTAATGGAAGTTGGATGAAAGTCACATTAATTGAGATAGCATGAAAGTAGTATGGACCACATTAAATAGAATTTATCTAAAATTTTATAAACTTCTAGATTATACTTCTACAAGAGCRCCTTGCAAAATTGGAATCATTCCCAAATTACTTATTAATTATTTCCATTATAGGTGGCATAATTTCCAAATTTCTSTTTCCATTCATCCGTCCAAAGAGCAATGAAAATTACCTAACCACAGAATATATAATTCAAGTTTTGGCGGTCGATTCCCCAAATTTGAATTCAAATTTCATGTCCTCGTCTTCACGGACTGTAACCCTAATTATCGGCATGACTTACTCTCCATTTTGAATGCTTCTCCCACACTTTCACTTGCTATATTTCAACAATCAAGGGATTACGGTCTAGGATTTGCATTTGAGAGCATCGCAGGACACACTCATCGGTGATCAAGTCTCTGGTAGGTCGATGATTCATGGTGCTCATAAGTTTAACTTGTTCATTGGATTTGGGGTTTCTAGAGTGGGAATTGAGTGAATTRCAGTAGTTTGTTAAGATTTAAATGGAGTTCCAAAAGCAATACAACTTCATTTGAATTGTTTTTCAATCACTGGAATGGGAATCGAGCGAAGTCAGTTTGCTAGAATTCGAATTGATGTCGTGAATTGTAGAAGGATCGATGCTTACTTAGGATTTTGCCAAAGCCTTCAATCCACGGCCTCATGGTCTTCCCTTATTAACATTTCATAGTCCTCGGGACAGCCTCTTCGTTGTCTTTCACGTCCTTCATTCCCGCTGGCAGTGCTCGAAGTTCTTTGATGTGCTTCCTTAATCTTGAATTCTTTCCTTATCAATCAGATATCGACCTTTTACAACATGGACAACAATCCACGGGATGCCGCAGCATTTTCAGCGGCAGCCATCGAAGAGCCTCTACTCCTAAAAGGGATCATGCCGCAATCTACAGGTGTGCGTGACGAGGAAGACTTCAACAAGGAACCAGACAATCCGAATACCACCCAGGAGCCTGGCGATCCTCAACAAAAGTCACAGSAGAAAAACAAGAAGMCGGCCYTTTACCAWATTCGTGTAATAGCCCCTAAACAGMCATCTTTCGCAGGCAAAGTAGCAAAGGCACTGGAGGGTATGAAGAAAGTCGTCGGGAAAATTCGTAAACGTTTCAAACGCAAGAAACCAACTGAAGAGGTGTGAAATGTTATCATAAGTGCATCATGKGTGTGTTAATTTACTTATTGTGATCAAGTATTAAATTACTGAATGATTGATTCTTGAATAACCTTAACAAAATGAGTGGGCAATCTTTTGATTAGAGTTTCCAAATTTGTGCAGCCACAAAGTGGGAGTTCTAAAAAGAAGCACAGCACGAGAGGACAACCCTTACATGAGTTACATCCTTCCGATGAAGACATGATCAGAAAGAGATTCATGTGAGCCTGAGTGAGTGCCTGAGTCCCAGCAAAACGGATCCCTCAACTACATTTCCTTTGAACATCAACTTTAAATGATCAAAAGTCGATCGATCTAGTGGAGACTCGTAAAGTAAAGATATTCTAGTGCAGACTCTCAATGATCCCATAGCCCACATGAAATTGAAGTACATTACGTCAGTTCTCATTTTTCGTCCACCACCTTCAGCAGATGATAGTAGTTAGTACGTGGATCTGGCGCAGAGATTATTTGAACCTGAAACACTGCTTGAACTTGAAATCCGAGTACAATAGATGAAACTTTCTTTGATATCATGACTCCGCCAGTAACTTGATATTTCCAAGGTGGCTGGCGAGGTTGTCGGTTGTTGAAGAAYTTTCACTAAAATTGAGTTTGTAATAGCTGTCARTTCTTTTGGACCATTGCTTTWGTTGTACCTGGATAGGCTTTGGCATATTGCTTTGGCCAACACGCCTACAGGAATTAGTGCTTCTTAAATTTGTATAGTGCATTTTCTTAATGCTGCACAGGTTAATGCATTACATCTGGAAGTAATTGATTGTGAAGTTTTGCATGGACAAATACTAGTTGATGCTGGAATGCTATTAACGCTGCAACTCAATGTAAGTTTTTCATATCTTYATCTATTTCAGATTCTWGTGYGTTGTTCCAGATGTGATCCTCATCCCGTACAACCAACCTGGCCCTCGTTTGCTGTAATCTTAAACCYCAAATTTTCGCAGACAATTCTGTGTGAACCAAATCATTAGTCACGGGGAATTCAACTTCACTTTTTAGCAAATTGAAAACAATATTGAATTTCCAACTTCTAACTCATCTAATACTGAAATCTTATTAGTGTTGTGGTACCTACTCTGTTCTTAATCCTGTCATGTAACCCACTCTGATTATCATTTTGTTGACTAATGTTCATGTTGAATACTAATTCAGTGCAAAATAAATCTTGGTAATAAATTTAGCAAYTGACAATTAGCGTTCATGTTGCCATTTAGTGCTAGAGTTTCAAACACTGAGTTTCATTATTAGTTGGTAGCTTCCAACTTCCATCTTCAAATTCAAGTAAGAAGGGTTGTTTGGATTTTTGCCTGGAGAATAGACCTCCAACGGCATAGACTGTGATGTGTGATACCCAAATTTTGAGTGTCACGGAGAAGATCAGGCAATTACGTACCGACCCTTCATCCCCTGTCAGGGAAAATTGTATGCGAGACAGAGAGAGACGCTGGACAAGGTTTAAGCCAAGAGTAGGTTACGAGGGTTCTCTCTCTCTCAAGGACGGTGCCCCTGTTCTGTACTAAGCTTTTACAGCTTTGTGCCCATCTCGTGCACTCTCGGGTACAAAACTTTGCAGGTCTTGAGAGGTAAGCAAGAGTTAGCACCGTCCTCTGTCTGCTTTACTCTTTTCTTCACAAGAGTTTGTGAGGCTGAAAGCAATATAAGGTAAGCGTAGATCAATTTATTACCACCCACCTAGATTTGCTATCAAGGTACCTTGGAGAAGTTATTTGTCAACTCACATAAATTTTAGAGATTGAAAAGTTTGAGAGAAGCCATCTGCAAGTAAAATCAAGACATTTTGATGACAAGAGATGAATTTTTTGTGATTTTTCAAAGTTTGTTGGGATTAAATTGGTAAAACGTGGGTAGACCCATGCTAAACCACACATTGATGTGTCCCCTCTTCAAGTGCATTGTCATGATGCTAAAGGTTTGCTAAGATTGTGGTAATGGATGGGTGACTAACACAAATGGGAGGGGCCAATAGATGTTAGAATTGGGTGATTGATAGCATTGGATTGTTCTACCTTATGTTTGGAGGTGTTGATTAATTGCCTTGCACCAAGGCATACTTGCCCATTATGGACCCTCTCTCAATTGTGCCCATTTATAGTACCCATCAATCTTTATGCCTAGCCCCCCTCCCCCCCATGAAGGTCAATGCATTGGATTTTACAAATAAGCCCACAATCATGCATATAAGAACAATAGCCAATATCTCTTAGACTCTTTCAAACATGAAATAAAAAACAATGGCACAATCTCTAAAAATAATAGTCATCACCTTTAGTATTCTTTGAGGAACTAATTCGATGAAATTTTGGTCACATAGTGTTAACATGAGCATCCCATGTCTTGTATTTGGTATGCTACTTTTTTCTACTATAACTTGAGAGGATCAAACATGTACCAAGCAAAAGTTCAAATTTCAAAGGATATGGGATAATGTTTGTTGTGTATCCTCATCTATATCCAGATATTGATGTCATATCCGCATTTATGTGTCTATCTCCATATAGCATCTTGACATGGGACATGGGACATGGAACAAGGTTTTTAATACATAGTTGACAGTTTTGGTTGCATAGTCACAATATCTTCTTTTGTCTTCAAAACCAATATTCCTTACCAAAGAATGGTGGGGAATAAGTTGTAGGAAATGCATTTTGAAGAATGGTTGCCAAATGGGATCAACAAACAAAGTACTTTCATCTATTGTACAATTATGTATAATTTGTTCTAGGATCAACTCAAATATAAGCATAACTTTTGAGGCATGGAATCAATGTACTTGAAAATAATATTGGAAGTGTCTTACAACAATCTTAAATGCAAGCCAATATTTTTTGGAAATTTTAAAATCATAGAATATTTGAATGCTAATCCTTTTTATTTTGTAAAGATTTTTTGTTTTGATAGATTTTAGTACCATGGAACATCCAAGACAATGAATCTTACCTTGAAATTTAGAAAGAAGGTTCCTCTACTAAGATTGCATATATTTGTCAAGGAATTTCTAAAAAAATCCTTGTCCTCCCTACATAGGTGCAAAAAAGACTCKTGTGCACACATATTTTTAGACACTCAAAAACAATTCTACAATTTTGTTGTTTGCATCTCATTTCTATAAAAAAAAATATATAATTAATATGGCTTGTTTATATTTTTATCTTTTGGATATATTTTCACTATTTTCAAATTGTTTAAACAACATTATAACAAAGCATTTTAGACAGTGAATTTTTCATTCACTTATTTAATGCATTACTTTAGAGTTTATTTTTCTTATGCCTAAAATTTTGACATAAGAATATTTWTAGGGTTCTTTTAAGTTTTAATTATCCACATTTTTTTTCAAATTCTCAAATCAAAGATCATAATGCCCCAAGTGCTAATTTTCCAAATGGACAAATGTGGCAACAAAATGAACAAGTATTTTATTCTTTTGCTTGATAATGAAGGAATCATTTCTCCCTTACCTTTGAAAAGTGCTAACTCATTACTATTAACACAAGTAAATTCCAACTAGTGTAAAAGTTTGAATTGCATGATCTCTACAATCACTTACACTTATTTGGGTGAATTTTGGTAGATTGTAGATGAAAAGCAATAAAGGTTGGAACTTAGATGAAAGTTGGATGTAAATTACAATATAATACTATGAAAATAACATAGACCATATTATCTTGATTCTATCTAAAACATTGTAAGCTTCCACATTAGTGCATGTCACAAACTTGAAAAAATCCCAAAATAAAGTCCAAGTTAGTTAGTGTTTTTAGTAGTGCAATCAATGCACCATTTACAACACCTCTCTATTGCATAAGAAAACCCAATATTTTCCTTAGTTTGCTAGAACTATATTTAAAATCAAGAGTGCTTTCAAATTTCCAACAAAAATGAACAAGAATGAATATGTGACCATGAATATGTGATCATACGTGACCATATCCAAATGGAGAAAATAGTGCACATTTGCAACCACAACTCTTTGCATAAGAAAACATCCTATATTATTTTATTTTATTTTATTTTTTCTAGAATTGGCTTTTAATTAAACTCAAAGGTCTTACCAAATTTGGAGAAAATTTTGGAATTTGATAACACGTTGAATCATGACATTGTGCGCTTAAATGTAATAGATAGATTACATGCACGAGAGACTAAGTGAATTAACTTGAACCAAACTTTTCATATAAAACTATCCCTAGATTTCCATTCACGCGTCCAAAGGGCGACCAGAATCATCTATCGAAAGGACGAGGATGAATGAAAGTTTTGGCGGGTCCATTCCCCAAATTTGAATTCAAATTTCACGTTCTCGTCTTCATGGATTGTAACCCTAATTAACGGCATGACTTACTCCCTGTTTCCAATGCGTCTCCCACACTTGCACCGGCTACAATTGAACAATCAGGAGATCTGGATCAATTGTAAACATCGCAGGACATACTTCAGTGATCGAGTACTGGTAAATTGATTCATCGTCCCTATGAGTTTAACTTGTTCATTGATTTCGGGTTTGCTAGAATAGGAATTAAGCGAATCAGTTTGTTAGGTTGCAAATTGAGATTCAAGGCTGCCAGAGTACAAATTTTTGTTTATAAAAAAAAGTTCGAGAATCGTTTTGGATACACTTCGTGTGAGTCACATGCATTGGAATGGTCGAGAATGAGCGCTACAAATTGCTTGTGAAGTGCCTTTCAATCACTAGAATGTGAAATTCGCAAAATTAGTTTGCTAGAGCTAGTGCGCATCTATTGTATTTCAAGGAGACCATGCAGTCCCAGTTTTTTCTTGTTGAAAAAATACACAATCTAAGTCGTTTTCTGAAATGCTCAGTTGATTCATACCGTGTCCAAAAACTTACTCATTATCATGAATTGAATAAGCATTACAGCTTAATATGAACTACGCTTCAATCACTGGAATGTGAATCGAGCGAAGTYAGCTTGCTAGAATCCAAAATGATTACGCTAGTTGTGGGAAGGGTGGATARAAATTTGTCGCGGTGTTTGATCCACGGCGTCATGGTCTTCCGTCTTTAAACATTTCACATTGATTTCCACGCCAAGGATTTGATCTTGGTTGTCCTTCACGRCCTCCATTCCCGCCGTACGCGAATTTCTCTGAAGTGCTTTTTTCCTCTGCTTAATTACTTTATCACTTAGGTATCCGCCTTTTACAACATGGACAACGAACGATATTCAAGTTGGAATGCCTCACCACCGATACCTCGTGGAAACTCTCCACTCAGAGGGATGCCGCAATCTGGCGGTGCTCGAGGCATGCCTGACCTGAATTTTCCACCAGAGGATCAGAGCTTCACCGAAGAGCCAAGCAATCCGCAACATGGGCCAAGCAATCCTGAAGAAAGGCCGAACAGTCCAGAACAAGACCCACCGGATAAATCTTTTTTTCCAGATCGTGTTGTAAACCCGCCTAAACCATTTTTCACAGGCAAATTAGCTGGGGCACTCGAAGGCATGCGGAAACTCATCGTGAGAATTCGTAGACGTCCCAAACACAAGAAAGAGGTGCGATATGTTGTTATCAGAAGTACTAAAGTAATTATCGAGTACTTTCCTTGTTATTAACAAAATGAATGAGCAATGTTTGGATAATCGTTTCCCAAATTTTTACCGCCACAGGAAGGGACGCCTAAAAGGAAGTATACCAGGAGGGGACAGCAGCCAAAATCCGAGACCAGACGGAAACGAACCAAGCGCCCACCAGGTGACGACATGGATATCTGATTCATGTGATCTGAGCTGAGTGTGTGTCTGGGTCATATAGTTTGATGGAATTCCTTGATTACATTACCTCGATCACCTTTTCATGATTGCAGCCTAGAGCCATAAAAAGAAATCAAACCCTAGAGCCCATATACTTTGTACATAATTGCAATTCTCGTTCTTCCTCCATCCCCTTCAGATGGTAGTGATYGAACCTGGCCCAGAGATTAATTCAATTAATGTGATAGCCTGCCTCAGGTCGAAGTATAGAATACGTGAATTTTGTATATCGTGAATCAGCCAGTAGAAGTTTGGTCACTTGCGAGGTTGTATCATTAAAGAATTTGATTAAAACAGAGTAAGTAATACAGTAGATGCTAAGTCTTTGGACCAGAGCTTTTTTTGTACCCTCATCAAGAGGATTTGCCTGAAACACCTGCAGGAATAAGAGCTTGGTATGTCTGAATACTGGAATTATTGAGGCTGCTCTGTTGTATAGTGGTGGTAAGAGATTGTGAGGTTTGCATCTGATGCTACATTGCGTTCGGTAAATATTGCTGCAAAGGCTGCAATTCAATGTAAGGTTCGATCAGATGCTCATCGGTTTAATTTAGATTAATTTTACGTACTGAAGTGTTCCAGATGCTCTTTCCTCTGCAATGGAATGTGTCCATGTGTTTCAAAAAAAAAAACAGAAGTGTTCCAGATGTGGTAGAGTGAAGATCCATTGAACCCTGTTGTTGGTGACGTCCAACCTGGCCATCACTTTGATTACCGTTTACGAATGTTGGCAATCAATGTTGTGTAAACCAAATCGTTGTGATCCTTTAGCCTCCAGGGTTATCACTGAAAAGGAAAGATAGGTCCGTGACCAGAAGTTGAAACTCAAAATCCTTCCTTCTTCTGTACTTCCCAAATTTGTGATTATTTAYTTATGAATTCTAAAAATTTATATTTATTTTCCAGAGATGAGATTACATGCCTTTGTTAAGTTACCAAAGTTTTAGAAGACACTATCATGATTTTTTTTGGAAGAAAAAGTGAAGAAGGTTCGCTTATCAAATACAAAATACTCTCAAAAAAATGACTGATTTTTTTGCTAATAAAAGATATTTTCTTCACTCCTTTGCACCACCATCTGTGTAGAAAAGAGTTCTTTGCATTTGCTCATTCATTTGACTCAAGTATGACAAAGCTTGTGCTCAAACTCAACAATGGTTTTCAAAAACAACCAATGGAAGTTGAAGAGTGTTTTGAAGCAACCAATGAGAGTTGAAGAGTTTTGTTCTTCAAGGATGTCCAATAAAGGCTGGGGTAGTTTAATGTCAATAATAGGTGTTCCTATGACCTCAACTTTGAAAACTTGTAGTATATTCATAGAGACTCTAAAGTTCTCTATCCAATTCATTCACTTTTGCTTTCCTTTGCTATTATTGTTTTATGACATTTTTCCAAATTGTATTCCAAATTGTTTGTTTGAAAAAAATTCCTATTTTAGGTGTTGATACCCTATAGTATTGTAGAACGTCATGGTGAAAACCAAGTGATTGTGTAATTATGTAATTAAAACATTACAAGACTATGGTCATATTCAAATTGCAATTAATTAATTAATTTTATAATTAGAATAGCAACAAAAGTTGGTGGACATTTAATGCCTAGATCCATTTTTGAATTTTTCATAATTTTGCCTACATTCTCTAAAATATTATGTTTTTCACCAAAATTCCATCATATGGTCATACAAGAAGGTTTCTATTTAAATATTCAAGCTTCACTTTGGATGATCGAGAGATCATTTAGACAAAACTTTGCCTTTCAGTATATTATCCAGCATTTAGAATATGGGCTTTAGAATGCTTAAGGGCTATCAACATTTTATTGGTTGGTCTCAAATTCAAGAAAAAAAATTTAGATTTAATTTTAGACCAAAAGATATGTAGGTTGATGTTGTCAAAATGCACTCTTGGAAGTGATCCATGGATTTAACATCTACAAAGTTCATAGAAAAGTAAAAAATACTACTCCACACTACGACTAGGAGGAAAATCCAAGTACAATCCTTTGATGCAAAAATAAAATTTTCCATCCCCAAGAGTTGAGAAAGTCCTTCCCATGCCATTCTTGAAGAATAGACCTCCCAAGGCATTGAGCTTGATGTGATCTCCGTCATTCTTTGAATGTCATAGAGAGGATCAATTGGCAGTTTAATCCTTATATAATGATAAAAATTTTATTTTGAATTTTTTGCATTTTGGTTTATACCTTTTGTATGAATTTTTTGCATTGTTTACCTCAAATTGGTCATAAAGAAAGATTTTTCATATAAAGATTTAAATAATATTTTGGATGAATGAGAAGGACCAATATTTGAACAAATTAATCTTTGGCTAACACCACGCTCTTCATCATTTAAAATATGGATGCTCAAGTGCTTGGGAGGTAAGGACTCTCTCCAATCCCTATTCAAGAAAATTTGCATGAGAGAGATGGTGGCTTCCGATGTTTGAAGTTAAGAATGTACAAACCTTTTTTGAGAGGTCCCCCATGGAACCAGATTGTATCATTTCCAAAATAAATTTTTACTTTTTGCCAAATAAAAGTAGTATTTTTTCACCATAAATGTTCCAACTCTATTCAAAATGAGGATTATATTTCCAACCTAGGGTTGGTAGTAAAATCAAGAGTGCTTCATTACTTTGATAGAAAAAGTGTAGCACCAATGGAAAGTGCTTCATTGACATGTGCCACCTTACCAAGTGGAAGTATTGTTCCCAATTACAATGCGTCAAAACTAAACAAAATAGACCACCTTAGCCTACGCAAATGGAGGGTGGTCAAGAATGGTTTGCCTCCCATTAAGATGGCTTCACCAAATTTTAAGTAATCAACATCTGGTCATTCTTTCTCTAAGTTAAAACAAGTTTTTCTTAAAAAGGCCCCGGAACTTAGG
This sequence comes from Pleurozium schreberi, assembly GCA_006891605.1. Lineage (NCBI taxonomy): Eukaryota > Viridiplantae > Streptophyta > Bryopsida > Hypnales > Hylocomiaceae > Pleurozium > Pleurozium schreberi. The sequence goes on along the minus strand of VACF01002436.1, from coordinate 170,025 downwards.
CCGGGTTTAGACTAGGGTCTCGGACCCAAAAAATCTAAAAATCGAACAATCCTATTGGTTGAGATTGTGGACCGCATTGGTTGAGAGCAATCCTATTGGTTGAGTGGTTTTCTGAACCCAGTTTTGGACCGAGTTTTGGACCGAGTTTTGGACCGAGTTTTGGACCCTAGTGTAAATCTGGCCTTACTCGTACTCATAGGCTCATGCAAGGACTGCAATGAACACGCTTGCCTTGCCCTAGCTTGTACTGCATTTGTGGCCTTTTTCGTGCACTCCCGGGTACATCGTTGGCTCCAGCTTGGAAGTTTGCAGGGTCCGTGAGAGGTTAGCTAATCAGCATCTTTAGTTAGTCTACTCCAATTTTCTTCACAAGAGTTTGCGAGGCAGAAAGTGATGTATGTAAGTTATGTTATGTCCCATGTTGTTGACTGATTTTCCCAGTTGTTCAGAGTACTGTACCTGCCAATTAATTTGGTACAATTCTCATATTATATCAATGTCCTCCATCTGCAAATAAGCTTATTACTGTTCAATCCCAATTTGACTGCATTGTTAGTAAGGTAACTATGTACAGGTAAAATTGTCCAAATAAAGGCACTTGGTGTTAAAGGTGATGTTTGCAATGTGAATCCTGTCCAAAAGCAGGTCCACATTTGTTCCTAATACCCTCGTTAACAACACTTTATAATATCAAATGCAAACATACCTTTAACCCCTCAATGCTCAAGGGGCCCAAAAGTGGCCTCACCCAGTCTAGCAGTCCACTTTGAAGCACTCTAACTTTTGCATCCAATGTCCAATTTCAATTAAACTTGTTGGAAAAGTTGCGCATACTAGTCTAGTTTTTATGGTAAAATTTTCAGATCAATCCAAGACGTATTGAGTTTGTAAAAGTCATTCGAAGTTCTCAGGTTCAATTTAGGTTCAGCACACTGCATTGTAATGGCTTCAACTTCGGGGGGCTGTATCTTTTTCATCAAATGTTTGTTTTCAATAAAAATTTGTTGGGTTTTGTTTCCATAAAGGTCTAGTTATTGTGGTAAATTTTCCATGCCAATCCAAGTTCTTTTGAATGTTTGGGAGCAATTCAAAGTTCAAAATCCAAATTATTGTGCATTTCAGTAAACGGCGACTCATAACTTCTTCGTATATGATCTTTTTTCAAAATTGTTTTTTGGAAAAGTTGCGCTTACTAATCTAGTTTGTGTGGTTAAAATTTCATATCCATCCAAGACGTTATGAGTGACTGAGAGGCATTTTAGTAGAAGGAGGTACAACCACAAATGTGATTTTTGGCTACTTTTTTCACTGTTTTTTTACATTTCAAATCCACTTTGCAAACACAATGAGTCATTTTTATGATATTCTTTTTTCATCAAAGTGTTTATATTTTGGTTTTGAATCACTTTGTMGTTTAAAGTTTTTTCATTTGAGTCAATTTAGAAATCAAATCTCACCTCCAAATGTGTTTTTGAGAAGATTTCAGCACTTTTTTTCAACACTAGAACATTATAATCTTTCAATCTATACGGTCAAATGACCCCAAATTTGGTCCACAACATCTATACCATGCACACTACAATATTGTACGGTTGAGATCTTCMTAACTAACTGAAGGAAGGATTTTTAACACTTGCAAAGGGAGGATGCTTTTAAGCATGGTTGAACCTTGGGCGTTGAGGGGTTAAGCATATCATGATGATTGTATTTAATATCAGCTAAACTAGTATGTCTTGTGTTGTTGCCACAATATAATAAAATAAAACCAATCAAAGTAAATTTTTGATGCATTTTTCTTAAAATGCATAAAAACTTTGAAATTCATATCTTTTCTTTTCTGCTATGAGTTGGAATACCATGAAACAACATTGTTGCCTCCTCCTTGCGGAGAACTTTCTAACAATACCAAGAACGTGACCAAAAGATGCATGGATCTAGAGATCTCATCGTAACAAAAAAAAAATTTTAAAAATCATTTAAGGTATAGGTAAGTATTTGACTTTATTTCCCATTATTGAATTGATTGTCTAAAGTTTTGTTAGATCTTATTGAAAGTCAAAAGAAAAATTTAGGTTTTCTTTATATGAATTTTTTGGACACCATATGAGTAAACTATGAATTTTCAAAGTCACAAAAATGGATGTACCCAAGTTCACCCCTGTAAGAGGCTCTTGTATTTATAGGACTTACATTTTAGGCAAGAATCTATATGGGACAATTTTGCAAACAAGTCACAATTAGATTCAATTACCTTATTGATGACTTATTCAAATGATTGAGTTGAGGTGGGCTTTGTAATAGGTAGATCAAATTTTGAGCTTGGTTTGGAGAATCTTATGGAGAATCTTATGTAAAATAATACATTTTGAGGATATCGCAAAAAAAGAGAAATATTTTTTTTCTACTAAGGTGGATGTGCCAAATAACCATCCACTTAAGCGGCAATTCTACATACTTTAATGGAAAATCAACATATGAAACTATTGAACACATTGATATATTGAAAATCACAAATTTTTAATTCATGAAATTCAAATTTGTGGAGTATTCAAAATCATTTTCAGCATTCTCGTGTGCATTTAGTGCATTTTGGACTACTTGCATCTACATATTTGCAAGATTGGTTGAAATTGGTGTTAGATACTTCTACTTTAAACTTGGATTTGAGTTTTCTAAAAAAATCTAAATGCCAATACTATGATTTTGCTTGTCAAATGCTAAAAGGAAAATCTTGGAGAATCTAATTGCCCAAATAGAAACCAAAAAGAAAGAACTAGATTCCATTCCTCTACTAATAGGTGCCAATTCTCAATTTGAGATATGATCTTTTTAAAAATTCAAATAGATCATTAATTTTCTCTCAGGACATAATTTTTTTAAAGGATTGTATATTGTCCATATTTTTTTAATTTATAAAGGTTGATTCTTTGAAACATGTTCAAATAGTTGCTTTTCTTGTTTGTAGATTGTCCAATTCTGTATTGTCATTATGGAGATGTACCGGTAATTGTGTGGTTGCATTCATATGGTGTTGTTATAAGAAGTCTCCAAAGACCACTTCATGTTGTTGGTCTTAGGACCAAAGTTATTCTTCAATCTTCTTGTATTTTTCTTCTCATATCAATGGATTCATAAATTACGGGAGCAAATGGATTCAACTCAATATTTATAGAATTACAACACTCACAAGTGGACCAAGATGTTGATGCCACTTGTAAGAGCTACAATTTGTGGCACACATTAAGAAGTATATGATGAAAAAAATTGATTGACATAGATTGTAAGGTATTAATAATTACCCCCTAAAGGACCAAACTGCGTTTTTTGGCAACATAGCGATTTTGGGCAGCTCACTACAAATGGAGTTTATAGATTTTTTCTTTGAAATTTTCATACAACATGTGTCCGAGGAGTAGCTTAAAGGCCCAACAATTTTCATGACTTTTGACTACATGGTTAAAAAGTTATTTGCATGATATGTGATTTTCAGTGGTCGGCGGGCAGACTGGGCAGGTCTGAAAAAATGACTTTTTCCAGAATTAAAAATTTGAAAATGATTATCTACAACTATAAGTACGTGAGAAGCTTTGAATTACTTCATTTTGATCAATGCTCTTGAAAATTGTACAACATGTAGGAAAAAAATAGTWAGTAGAAAGAAGTAGAGAATGATTCAAAATACTAAATTGTTAACAATTTATTTATGAAATTGAAAATTGCCAATCCCAATGGTTGAAATGTTGTAATAAACAATCCACACCCAATATTTTGVTTWTTTTTCAAAATTATTTGGATTCATTCATTAGGTCAAGTTGGCGACGCTCTTGAAAATTTTCTAGCACCTTGTCATATTATGTATTGAAACTTTGAATCTTCTTAATTAATAAAATTTGTGCTACAAATTTTTTTTGGGGCTTAAATCTTTATGGTGGAGAAAAGTATGGACATTGATGTCGCTATCCTCGTAGACTATCTTTCCTATTGTTGTGCGATACAGAATTGGGATATAGATACAAAACACGATAAAAATACATGATATGGACACAGATATAGAATGCATATACATACATAGACATATTTCAATTCCATTTTAGAAATATAAATAATATAATTTTTCCTTCCATTAAGATTACACTTACTTAGAAGTACAAGCATGCTTGGGGTACCTCCACAAAGGCACAAACAAAGTCACACAATAGATTTAAGTGAAATTCATTTTTTTAATATCGATTAAGTTTCAAATCTTGTAGGAAAAACATGATTTCAATGAAAATTTGATTTCCTTCATGTAGAATACAATATGGAATCATCCCCCCCAAATGCCATTAATTCCTAAAGTTTCATGACTATGTTTTCACCAAAATTCCTTCCAAACTGCCATTTTTAGTATAAGTATCAAATTTTTGAAAAAAAACATTTTTTGATACTTGTAACCGTAGGATCTTGTAGTATGATAACTTGAGAACATATGGTAAAAATTTCAGAAATTTCCATTGCGTGGATTGTAGGATATGAGCATTCAAATTCGCTAAGATCATTTTTTGGGCCCTGCAAAAAATAGCACAGTAGCACTTCAAAATCTCACTTTTCTATGGACAAGTTGACCACATGCTTGAAAATTTTAGATCATTTGGAATTGTACAACATATAGGAAAAAAATAATAAGTAGACAATAGTAGAGAATGATTCATAATACTAAATTCTTAAGAATTTAATTATGGAATTGAAAATTGCCAATCCCAATGGTTGGAATGTTGTAATGAACAATTTGTATGGTAGAGGGACCCATTACTAATCCGTGCCCCATCACCAATCAATAGAGTGTTGTATTTCCAACCAAGGTTGGAATAGATTTCCATTTTCTCCTTGGAATGCATGTTTTTGATTTTTTCATGGTTTGGACCAATAAGTTCATGACACATAAGTGAGCAAGAAAGTAGGAAGCAATGAGCGGGAAAGTAGTTCTTGAATGATGAAAATTGGATGACTCTAGATGTTGATCATGGGTCAAGCCCAACTTCGGCCTTTCAAAATTTAGAGTAATTTCATTGCAAAAGATAAAATTACCAAATTTCTTGCAGTTTCCATTATTTCTGGCAATGCACCTCTGGAAATATTTGCTTTGCCTAATACTACCGCAGATCATGTCTAGAATTGCTTATTTGATTGGTTACGGGTCCCTCTACCATATCCAGTCATTTCTTCTTTTCAAAAAATATTGAAAATTGAGTAAGATGAAGGACTTCAAAGTTTATTTTAGAGTAGAAAATCTATAACTACTAGCAAACAAAAAATCCTCATAACTTTTGACTCATTGATCAAAATGGAATGATTCAAAGCTTTACACGTACATATAACTCTAGAAAATCAATATCAAATTTTTTTTTTTATGAAAAAAATGATTTTTTTCTAATTTGCCCGGATTGCTCATTTTCAAAATAAAGTAACTTATTAGGCCATAACATTTGACTTGTATTTCCAAATGTCATGAAATTTAGTGCATATGAAAGATATTCCTTGCCACAACCTTCTATTAAAATTTGGGCCAAAAATATGGAAATCTCCAACCTCACATACTTGCCTAAAAAATGCATGCCGGTCCTTTAGGGGTTAATAGATTAAAGTTGTTGATTTGATACTTGCAGCTCCATTCAAGAGTCTATCACATTGTCCATTTTTCATCCAAGAATAAAAAAGGAATATAAATTTTTAGTATAAAGTATTTTCAAATCACTTTGTTGACTCATGATGTTTTGATAACCAATTGCAGTGATTTATAACTTCATATGGAATATTTAACTATTTTTTATTACTTTCCACATCATTTAAAATAGTACATGAAGGGGCTATGTCTAAAAAGAATTCAAAATTGAAGATTCTTGTGGATTTCATATTTGGAACTTGAAAAGTGAGTTGTAAACTAGTGAATAAGTAGAAAATCATGGTAAAATTCTAAAATATACATGTATATTTTTTGAAAGATTTTATAAGTTGGACTCATGAAAATGATTTGACTATGCAGTGTGTTCTAACAATAACTAATGTATTTAAAAAATCACTCTCATTTTTATTTGTAAAATAAGCTACTCAAAAATTATTTCATTCTTGTTTTCTAGTTATTGACTAGTGTATCCCAAGCATGCTTATATTCTTCTACTTAATTTTTTTCTTAAGGATGAGAATTATCAAAAAAGATTTTGCAATTGAATTTTCTACCATAAAGGTTTAATCCTTCAAGTACTGGATGTTCAAAATTTGAACAACTAATAAATGCAAACACATCATTCCAAGCACACACAAATGTGTTTTTTCATCCATTATTATTCTTTTAAGATTCTTGTGTTAGTTTGTTTACATTTGTATGATATAAGGTCATTGCAAGAAACACCAGTCCTATTCTCCGTCACAATGAGTGTAGCTCTCTTGTAACCTTCAATAATTTTTGGAACATAAATCCCATAAACTTGAAATTTTTATTACAATTATTAGAGATGCCTAACTTGATGATATCATATCTTTTATTTTTCAAAAAGTTAAAAAAATAAGTTAACATTTAAAAATCATTTTTGTTTATTTGTCCCACTTTGAGGTTTAGAGTTTTTCACTACATTAGGAGTCCTCAAATTTGACAATTTGTAGCTGAAATTTTAAGGGTCTATTTGCATACTAGAAAACCATAGACCTACCAAAAGGAATCTAAAAACATATTATTATATGTTCTGCACATGAGTGCAAACAACACTCTTAGTGCACGCAATTTCTAAACATAAATGATGGTTTTAAGATCATTCTTTTGGTGAAATCTCAACACCATCAACTCTTCCCAAACGGCCAATTTTCAATTTTTGAAATTTTTTTTTTCCTATTTTTTCACAAAGTAAAATGTCAAAATACCTATTTTCATGAGATTTGGCACTTTTATAATTCACCTAGTTAGAAAATTTATCTATGATTTCCTTCCTAGAATACCTTCTTCTCAAAGGTATATACATTAACCCCTAAGCGCTCAAACAACCATTTTTTGGTTGCTGACCAACTTTGGGCAAARTTTTCGGGCAGAAAAGGAATTTTTTTGGAATTTTTATTTATTTATTTATTTTTTTCCTGAAAATATTGGGTTGTCTTTTAGTATTTATATTCAAAACGAAGATCACTACGTTCAGAAAAAAATCATAAGAGAAATAGCACAATGTGTTTAGAATTTTCTTGTGTTGAAAAACTTACTATTTGAGGAAAGAATCGATATTTTTATGAATAGATCTTATGCGTTTTTTTACAATTCAATAGAAAACACAATTTTGACCAATAAAAAAAATTCAAGTATTAAAGATAGAAATTGTATTTTTGGTGAATTTTTGAAGTTATATCTTCAAAATTCATTTGAAGAGAATCTGAAAATAGTTTTATAATTTTGACCATACAAATATCTTCTACTTTTTGTGCTTCACATCAACTCCTTTGATGCAAACTTCAAAAAAATTATAGAATTTATATTTTATAACACATTTGTGTTTTGTCCAAACCCCTTGGGCTTTTAGGGGTTAAATATATTTTTCATATTTTTTCAAAATTGTTTTTCTAATTTTCAAGTACTCCCAAAAAATCATGAGTATTGTGGCAAAAGTGTACACAAAACGGCTAGTGTTTTTTTGCAATGACCCTATAGATTTTGAAGATTGCTTTGCAAATATTATTTCATTCAAAGGGTAGGCTTGGTAGATTTGACCTCAAAATGTAACTTTTAAGCTCATAACATGTCCTTTAAAAAATAGCTTGAATTAAAAATAAAAATAAAAATCTTCAAAGAATTGGGAAAATTTTCAGCCATGTAGAGGGCTGTTAAGACTTCATTTTCAGCACCTCCACGGTGCAAATACAGAAAACTAAAGAAATATTTTTTTTTTGAAAAGAATATTAAACTATGTTTTTAAATTTAAAAAATAGTCAATTTCATGTGGCACTGACGCGACACCAATAGTGCCACGACAGATTCCAAAATTTTAAACATAAAAATTATTTTTCTATTTTTCTCTTTGAGGGGCTGAAAATTTTCCTAATGATCACTTTGATCAAAACTTCCATCAAAAGTTCAACACAAAAGTTCTATCTTTAAGGCCATGAACTTTAACATGCCAAAACTTATATCCTATATGCTATTTTTTCATGAAGATGCCTTTATTTCTAGCAAATAAAACTCTTCATAACTTTCATATCACTGCTCCATTGAATGGAATGAATGATGAATCAAATATTCCCATGTCAATATAAATATGGTCTTGGAGAAAAAAATTAAAAATTTTAATTCATTTTTTTGAATTTTATTGGGTTGTCCAAGCTTGAGCACTTTGTATTTAGGAGAAGAGAACTTTCCCTCGTGGTCACCAATTGAAATAATAACCATATTCCTTGAAAGCTACCACATTGATTTCAACACCTTAACCCTTAAAAGATGAACCTATCACTACTTGCAAAGGCGGGGTGCAATATGTAGTGCTTGACCAAGGGAAAAAACACTATTCATGCACATGTTTAGCTTTGGATAAATTGTTCAAACCAATACCTGATACTACCCATTCAAATATTGCGAGAAGGGCTCCGTGGCACAAAACACTTTCATGTGAAAATCTTTACTATCTTCATAGTTTTTAGGCTATCTAAAAATATGGAAGCAATTAAAGACACTAAATTTGACTTCCCATGATGATTGACATATGTGTGATCACTTTCACAAAAAGAACGGATGAAAATTAGTGAGTGTCCACTCACCAGATGAGATTTTTGTCATCCAAAGGACAATAAACGTCCTCTGTGTCGTTCAAGGGTTAAGCCCCTCACTGCCCATGGTTTGTTTGACTCGAGAGTGCACTAGCCGTCTCCAAAAATAGTGTAGCATACAAAATTGAGATGGACTTTGATGTCTTCACTGTTTGGGATGAGTGACCAGCTTCATTGCGTAGTAAATGCAACATCAAAATCTGAGATTGAGTGGTTAAATCGTTTTCCTGTAAAGTTGATTGTGGTTCCTTTTCTAATTCACAGTGGACACTTTCCATCTAATGAGTGAGGGGTTATGAGTGAGGGGTTAGATTATTTTAAAAAATCACAATGAAATTTGACATTATAGGAACGTGCCCAGAAAACTCATTACAGGACTCATCCACATTGAACAAATAGGGATTAATATTTAGACTCTTTTTTTTTGAAACGTACAACTTTTTCAGGGTCGCAGTGTGGACTGACACAACACATCCCCATGGCAACCGGTTTTTTGACGGAATTACACGCCATGTATTTTTTTTCCCGTCAGGGAACAAGTGGAGGAACAAGAACAACCCCGGTGCGAGCAATGTCCGCACGGGGAATTGAACCTATTTAGACTCTTTAGAGTGAAATTCACTCGTGACTTGTGTTGCAAAGTATGCTCTATATAAATTACGAGGATTTCTTCGCTCAATAGCAACCAGAATGACTCCCGAGAACTAATGACCAAACTACAACTTGATGACTCAGTAACAACTCCAGTTAAGTTACATGAGAGCTGGATTTGAAGAAGCAAATCATCTGACGACGCTTGGAACATCTTCCAGTCTTTCAGCCTTTCATCCACATGACGACCAGCAGCGCGTCTAATGCCCGGTTGTCCTCACACACCACTAGATGAAGGTGTTATAAATCTCACTCCAGTTTGCACATAAGCTTAAGTATTACCCAATTGTGATAACAAGACTTTCCACGAGAGTATCTTCCATCTCGGTCGGCTTCAATTCGCAAGACTTCAGAGAATGATCTCCYGTGGCTCAGCATCTCTGGAATGCGCTCTCAAGTCGAACGCCAGGATTAGATTGATTAGAAAAGCACAAGTTATTAGAGCGGGATACGCACAAGAGTGTGAAGCAGATGCTTGACAGTGAGATCATGAACTATCCAGTGGCGTACAGATCAGAGTTAACGGTTGAGGGGCAGTTTTTTGCCTCCGGAGTTTTTCGTAATTCACGTACATGAGTTCCACGCAATGCCGTTTTCATGGAGAGCGTTGTGTTTGTTTCACGTTTTGTCAATAATCCTCTTGATTCCGTTTTGCAACACTGCAACAACAACAACAACAACAACGTCCTGGCAGGACGACGACAGGGATCTCATCACACCAAGAAGGTCGCCGGAAGTGTTGCAGCAGTTCAAGGCTCCCAAAGTGCGGCATTGGAAGAGATCGCATCATCACAAGAGAGATCATGATGCCTGGGCGAATGATCATGTTGCAGCACCTCCTAGTCTTGCACCATCTCCTTCTCCGCCTGAAACATGCACTGGAAGCGACGTTGGGTGCATCTTCAATGTGATGACATTCGACGCCGTTGGGGATGGCATCACGGACGACACCAAGGTAGAACTTACAGTCACACACAAACAAAACTTCGCAATGTTTCGGCACTGCTGAAGCCAACCGTCAATAGATTGTCTTGCAATTGTCAATAAAAACAGAGCATTGAATATGATTACTTCTCAGGGATGCTTGAGGCCGGCCTTTCTTCTGACGACTTGAAGCATGAGAGAATGGTACCAGTGATCAGTGTTTTTTTGGCTTGAGAGAATGAGAGGTGACTCAAAAGTTCGTGACTTTTTCAGGTTGATGGAACCATTATCCCCCCCACCGATCTGTCCGTCTGGGCCAGACTCTCTAATAAAGGACAATGGATTGGGTTTTACAAACAAGTCGACATGACGCTCCTCGGCTCCGGAATCGTCAACGGATTGGGCGAAGTTTGGTGGAGACAACCATGCAAGGTACACACTCCATGAATGTTGTTAATAGTCTGAATTTAAAGAAGGTTTACTAGAAAGTAGGGTTGCGAATTTCGGACAAGGTTAGTAAACTTCACGAATTGTGTGCAGGGTGCGGCTCATGGCAGACAACGCTGTCCAAGTCCAACGGTTCGTTCACCCCCTGTTTTCTGCATCATTTGAGTATCTTTGTAAAGCCTCAATTGCTTTGAATATATTCCAGTATGAGCTACAAGTGCAAGGATGTATCCTGCGATATTTTAAGCCCATTGAAAGATGAGAATTCTACAGCCAGGCAAGTAATTTTGTGAGTAGGGACTAATGAGTTCAGTTGATGGAATACCTTGAATCGATCTGCAGGCTGTGAAATTCTATGGGTGCAGCAATGTGGTGGTCCGCGACATCACGATCCAGGACAGCCCACAAATGCATCTGAAATTCGATAACTGCCAACAAGTCCAGGTCCTGAACGTGTCCATCCTGTCCCCTGCCTGGAGTCCCAACACGGATGGCATTCACCTGCAGAACACGGGGTACGCCCTCCTTGAAAATCTCGTCATCGCAGCAGGTACCTCAACTGCTGCATTTCCACACTTTTACAGCGAGGAAGATGATGACGTTTCCTGTTCTTTGAATCCTGTGGCCCCAAATTCAAACACACAAGTTGATTGTCGAATCCGAGAGCACCGGACCTGGTGATCTGTGGATTGCGTCAGGAAGTGATATACATGCCTGGGAGGGTTTAAAGTAGAAGAAATTGGCACAACTTGCGTCACTTGAAGCATTTTCACTTGTGTAGGAGAGTGATTCTTGAGAGATCACTTGGAAGAGATCGCTTTGCGTACAGAAGCGAAGTTTGTTGAATCAAATTCTGATCAGTACTTTAGAATTTCTCGAGCAATTTTCAGAGTGGGAGTTTGAAGACAACCCTAGTTCCATACTAATATCATAGGCCGTAGACACTTACACTTCTTGCTTAGAAGTCCAACCAAAGAGTGCGAGTAAAGACTAAAGAGTTACTGTTGGCAACAGGAGTCAGTAACGGTTATAGTATCCTAACTTGTCTGGTGACGCAGGAGATGATTGCATTTCGCTGCAAACGGGAACAACAGATGTGATCATTCGCAATGTGGTGTGTGGCCCTGGTCATGGAATCAGGTTCGCATTCGATTTGCCCTAATTTCCCTTCCCTTCCGCAAATGCAAGTGAAGTCTACTGGAACTTGGACGAACCAGAGAAGWAAGTAGCAGGCCTAATCCCGGGTCTTCATTGGATCCCATGTGATGCAGCATAGGAGGCTTGGGACAGGGTAACAGTCAAGCCTGCGTCTCCAACATCACGGTGCAGGAGGTGCTCATTCACGACACGCAGAATGGCATCCGAATCAAAACATGGCAGGTACTTTGCATCAAATCTRGAGTCCCAAACCCTAAATTCCCATATGTTTTTAAAAATACTCTCCGATTGCTGCAACGAACACAACTGACAACAACGTATCGTGATACCCCAGGGAGGCACCGGGGTGGTCCAACACGTGACATTCGACACAGTTGCCATGATCAATGTCCGTAACCCGATTGTGATCAACCAGTTCTACTGCGACGCCGCGGACTGCCAGAACGACACATCCGCCGTGCTCGTCCGCGACGTCGCGTTCCGCAACATCCAAGGCACGTAYGACCAGATGCGCTCCCAYGCGGCGATSTACTTCGCGTGCAGCGACACCGTCCCGTGCCGCGGCATCCAAGTCGACAACGTGGAGCTTCTGCCCAGCATGCCCGCCAGTTTGGTGGTCCCGTCGTCCTTCTGCTGGAACTCGTATGGCGCGGCGGATCCGTTCTGCTTCCCCGCCGTCTGCCTCATCGACATKCCCTTCGCGGAGGAGGCGGAAGAGTATTACTGCTGATCACGCGGCTTTCTGACGCCTCGCAACCCTTAAAACACGTTGCTCACCGGGTGGGATCCAAATGTGTGGGGAACTCATCAGAGGCAAACTCTAAACCCTAAAACCACATTGTTCTGGCGGGATCCAAATGTGTGGGGACGATGACAGCGGACCCCAAGGCAATCCTCAAACCCCAAAACGCATTGTTCAGCAGGCGAGATGCAAATACGTTACTACGGTAATAGCGGATTCCCAAGCTAAACCCTAGCCCTAATAAACCTTCAAATAGGCCATTACATTACATTACTGCACCACTTTAGGTAGACTCCGTACCAGGATTTGATGATGGGGCGCTTTACACTTCGGGGCAACCCRTGGAAATGAGAAAATTTGAGCACTCTCGTTGATTGAGAGCTCGAAATTGGTACTGTAAAGCTTAATTCTTTGGTCAAGATCTCACACCATTTGACCGATGGGACCTCCGGCCGGGAGGTTCTGCAAGAATGGAACAGTATCGTCCATCCCASCAGTGAGACTGGAAAGGTGCATCAACAGATTCTTTTATGCAAGCGAGAATGCAAGTCAACTTGACAGCAGGGTTATTAAGCAGGAGAATCACTGTGTGGCACTACTCTAGGCTGGGTCGCCCCGAATAAAAATATAATCCCTTTCGGACAGGCCCCAAACAGTGAGCACAATAGTTGTGTTCGTACCGTGTGCACTGTAATCACACACTCTTTTCTCTGCTGTACCAGGGGATGTCGACATCGCCATCCAAGTGGGGCGACAACGCAAGCCTGATCATCGAGGACGTGATGGCTGTGGCCGCGGCGGGGCAAACGGACGCGCAGTGCAATGCGGAGCAGCTACCACGTGTGACGGAAGAGATCGTTGCACAAGGAGGGGAAGCCGATTTTTTTTTTTCTGGCACCATGGAGCCATAATCCAATGTCGTGGCACAGTCACAGTGGTTTAAATTGGAGGGACCATCCTCCATTACTGCATGGTGTACTGCTACAGTGCAAAAGAAAAAACTAGGGTGAACTGACCCCCTCATTGCCCCTTTTTTTACCCTGGGAAAAACATTGGAATTCTTTTATCTGCCATGCATGACAAAATTTGCAAATTCTGAATTCACATTTGCAATCAGAGGCCCCAAGTTAGCTAAGGGACGTGAAGAAATACAAAATTGACGCAGCACAAAATAGGGGGGCAATATTTACACTTACCTACTGACAAGGGCAATGAAGGGGTCAGTTCACCCTAGCCTTGCTTCCCCTGCTTTTGACAAAATAGGGGGCATTTTTTACAATTATCTTTTGATGGGGCAATGAGGACCCGGGTGAACTGGCCCCTTGCTCAGACACTTGATAAAACCCTGAATTTTTTTATTTTCCACGCATGATAGGATATGCAAATTCTGAATTCATACTTGCATTTAGAGGCCCCAAATTACGTAAGAGGAGCGTATAAGGAAAATTAATCGGGCCCAAAATAAGGGCCTTTCTATTTGACTTGCACCCCACCCCGGCCGCAATAAGGGGGGTCTGGCCTTCCATAAAAGATAACTCCTAAAAGACTGGAGTTCACCGTTCCAAAAGCAACCTGCAGTAGCTTTTCATTATATTGGACATGGATGAAGCATATCCAATTATGGATGATGAAATACAAGTCATGATGAATGTCGTTCGTATGGAACCTCGTCGCAGGGAGCAACTTGTCGCCATTGCCGCCGCTTCCCGATCATCAATCGCATTCACAATTCCTTTGCCTCTGTGTAAAGCTCACTCTGTACTTTACTTGAATTGCACTCCATCTCCGTTTCAATTCTTTTTAGTTTAGCGTTTTTTTTCAATCGTATCGGATTTGTTGATTCAGTTTGTAAGTTTCTGCGTTATTATCAAGCTCGAAATTTCGATCCTTTGTGTTAAATGCCATGGTTCTAATTGGTGGTTTTGCAATTCTCGGTTTCAAATCTCGCTGAGCAAAGTCGGCGCGTGCGTGCTCCGGCCGGGAGTTTCTCTTTTYGGAATGTGCGAGAATCTCTCTGCTGTCTCTGGTATTGAGAATATTGTGTGGTGCTGGTTTGGGCGTTAGAAAAGCGAATTCGAATTGGTGGCGAACTATAGTGATTTATTTTCCTTTGCAGTGACGAAAACCGTCGATTTCTATCTGTCAAATTTTCCAATCTTCTCTGGTTTGGTGCGCGCATGTAGATCGACGATGTCGTGTTGTTTTGTGTGTCAGAAAAGCCAATTAGGGCAAGTGTGCAAGTAGAGTGCTCGATTTTTCTCCGCAGTGATTAGGTGTAGTAACAATTTTAGTATGCGAAGGATTTTTATCCTTCTCTTCTGGTACGCGCGTGCAGAGCGGGATCGTGTCGCTATGTTKGAGAGATAGCGAAGGATTATTAGGGTTTAGGTAGGAATTGATTAAGCAAGGTCGGGACAAGATGAGGCTGTTAACGGAGCAGAGCATGAAKCTGGCCGTGCGGTTAGGAGGAGAGATTTCGAACATGATCGAGCTCTCTGTGGTGCCCGTGATGAAGGTGCTGACGATGTGCGSCTTGGGAACTCTGCTAGCGCAGCCTCGGATCAACATCATCAATCCATCGGCAACGCGGCTGCTCAGCAAACTGGTTTTYGCCCTCTTCCTGCCGTGCCTCATCTTCACGGAGCTCGGAGAGTCCATGTCTTTCTCCAACGTGCTCAAGTGGTGGTTCATTCCCGTGAATGTGCTGCTCAGTAATTTCATCGGTTGCATCGCCGGAGTGTTCGTGGCTTTGATCTGTAAGCCTCCTCCGCAATTCTTTAGGTTTACGGTGGTGATGACTGGGATCGGGAATTCGGGGAATTTWCCGCTTGCTATCATCGGTTCTCTCTGCCATGGCCAGTCTCATCCTTTCGGCAAAAAGTAAGCAACCTCTTAATTTTGTCTTCTTGTGTTGTCACGCTTTTCAGCAGTTGCTTGGTATGTTGGAATTTTGTTAATTGGACTTCAGATTTCTACACTAAAACCTCTCTAGTGACACACTGCATACTTGCACAATTTCAGAATCTGTCATGTTGTGTTATACTCATCTGATTGGACAACTGTTGAACACAGGCCAAGTTGTGAACATGAAAAAGAGTGCCAATAAAAGCAAATATGTCCTACTCAAGCAGTGTCATGTTGGTAGATTTTTTTAGTCTTAGAGAGGGTTGAGTGTCATCTTAAATTCAACTGATTGTATGCTGCCCGGTATTTCATTAAATGTATTATTTTCGATAAATCTATACCATTGTCGATCCTTGCACAAATTTTTAATTAATTTTTTTCTTTGGATCAAAAACCACTCACATATGCATTTCAAGAATCAATTTAATTTCAATAGTTCTGGTCTGGTTTGAGCTTTTTGAAGAGAATCTCTGGAGTTGATTAGACATCTCCATTGTTTCCAAACATTTTTTTATCAATAACTTAGAGTTGAGCTACCTAATGGTTGACCTGTACATTGATTTGGTTTAAATTTGAGTTCTGATAGGATGTGCTGTGTTTGCATGTCACTAGATGCAATCAATCTGGAGTGGCATACGTGGCCTTTTCACAATGGGTGGCCGTGATCGTCATCTACACGTTTGTGTATCACATGCTGGAGCCTCCTGAGGAGTACTATGAGCTGGTGTCGGATGATGGAGAAGATGCATCCCTGAAAGCGGGATCCGCAGCTCTAGCAGCTTTGCAGGCAGACGGTGTGGAGGCCGAACGCATGCCTTCCGTCACGAGTGCGGAATGGCCAGATGTCAAGGATGCAATGACTGAAGACTCGCGGACACCATTGCTGGCACGCGTATTTCGCTATCCTTCTTTGTCGTCTCTAATACCAGGTGAGTAGGAACTGTTAAAGCAGCAAACGCTACCCAATTCAAGGCTCCGTCTACCAAATTCATTATTTGACAGTTGCTACCTGTGAGTCTTTAGATTGCGCAGGTCAAAGCAATAAGCTTGAGATAACAAAATTGAAACAATTTATTGCATCTATGACACTTTATGATGCATTTGAGGGCATTTGAGGTAGCAAGCATCCAAAGCTTCTCAAAGAGGCATTTCAATTGTTTTTAGCGTGGCACTTCGTCGTGATCATTCTTATTACTCGGATCAGTGTAAATTCGATATTGACAAAATGAGGTAAGTCGAAGAGAAAGTTATCATTGCTCCATTTAAGGTGTAGGATTTCTTGTCATCTCAAGCTTCCTGTGCGATCTAAAGTTTTTCGTTATTTCTGCTGAGTTTTTTCAGTCCCTAAACTGTTCATTAGTTTTTTCAGTTCATTAGTTTTTTCAATCCCTAAACCGTAAGCTAGTCCTGATTCTTGTCCCAACGCATGCAATTTACAATTCCCCACATCCGTCCCCTTTCATCCGTATCCAAATTCATTTTAAAACTCTTGCTATCAATGAGAAAGAGTCAATATAAACCCAAAAGTAGTTGACCAGTCCTCAACCCCTCATCACCGAATGGGACGAAAAGTGCCCTACACAGTCTGCGGTCCACTTTGAAGTGCTCTAACTTTTGCATCCAATGTCGGAATTTAATAAAAACTTGTTGGAAAAGTTGCGCATAGTAGCCTAGTATCTATGGTAAAATTTTCAGATCAATCCAAGACATATTGAGTTTCTGAAAATCATTTGAAGTTCTTGGGTTCAGCACGCTGCATTGTGATGGCTCAATTTGGGTTCAGCACGCTGCATTGTGATGGCTGCAACTTTGGGGGATTGTATCTTTTTCATCAAATGTTTGTTTTCAATAAAATTTGTTGGGTTTTGTTCCCATATAGGTCTAGTTATTGTGGTAAAAGTTTCATGCCAATCCAAGTTGTTTCTAATGTTTGGGAGAAATTCAAAGTTCAAAATTCAGAAATTTTTGCATTTCAGTGAACTTCGGCGGCTCATAACTTCTTCACATATGATCCTTTTCCAATAATTTTTGTTGTGAAAGTTGCGCTTACTAGTCTAGTTTTTGTGGTTCAAATTTCAGATCCATCCAAGATGTTATGAGTGACTTGAGTAACTGAGAAGCATTTTAGTAGAAGGAGGTTTAGCCACGAATGCGATTTTTTGCTAATTTCTTCATTGTTTTTTGACATTTCAAATCCATTTTGCAAGCACAATGAGTTAATTTTATGATATTTTTTTCACCAAAGTGTTCATATTCTGATTTGGAATCACTTTGTGGTTTAAAGTTTTTTCATTTGAGTTGGTTTAGAAATCGAATTTCACCTCCAAATGTGTTTTTCAGAAAATTTCAGCACCTTTTTCAAAACTAAAACATTATAATCTTTCAATCTATACGGCCAAATGACCCCAAATTTTTTCCACACCATCTACAAAATGCACACTACAATATTGTATGGTTAAGATCTTCATAACTTACTAAAATTTAGACTTTTAACACTTGCCAAGGGAGGATGCTTTTAAGCATGGTTGGAACTTCGGCAATGAGGGGTTAATGAGTTAAGTTGAACTCCCCAACGATGCAGATCAGGTGGTACATGGTCACTTTACGGATCTCCCACCTTAACAAAATTGTGAACCTATCATTGTGGCTCATTTAACACCCTTATTCATTATGATTCTGAAATTCGGATGCCATTGTATTCTGTGTCGTAATTAGGTTCCTACTGTAGGCTACGCGCTTCCCCAATGAGGTCCCTGACAGACCTGGYTCCCCACTCGCAATTGCAGTAAAGAAGGATGTCTGCAAACCAATCGAGATTTTTGGCAAGAAGACTGATGACAATTCCATGGTGCGCACAAAACCCAAGTACTAATGTTAACATCACCTCGAAACTGTGTCGACCTTGCTAGAATCACAATTCACTTAAAAATCTTGAACAAACAAAAACCTAAGGCAGCATTCGAAAGTCATGGTACCCTTGATCTTTATCATACCCTAATTATTTTGAGATCCCCAAGGAGGATCTCCAGGGATGGCAATCTCACAATGTTACGAGCTCAAGCACAAGTTGATGTGGACATAATCTCACATGTCTACAGTGGTGTTTACAGATTCTGAAATGAATTGTCTCATTTCAGGTGTGCTAAGAATCTCACCCCTAACCCTAAATACAATTACAAGGGAAATACCTTCTGAAYAAGAAGCACTGGTGATAGGAACCAATGTATCAATCAATTGAGCAAATGCTGCAAAAGACACCAAGTCATGGACTGTCTAATGCAGATGAGGTTTCACACAATGATGAGAAAGCAAATCCATGCAAGGGACCCTGTCATGGCGGGCACTTATGACGACTGTATGCAAACGAAACTTTAACTAGTGTAATCCTCTCTACGGTCTAAACAAGTAACTAAGCCGGCGGTTATGTCGACGCTACGACTAAGCCAGTAAACGTGGGATCATTGTATGAATATGCTAGGAAACTACAGTTGACGAAGACGACCAACTGGACTCTATTGCAATTGTGGTGCGCTAGTTACCCTTTGAAGAGTGCTGGGTGCCTGTAAGACCTCCAGCACATCCACCTTCTGATTGGCGGCTTCATTCGCAATTTCCCTSCGGGAAACATTCCACAGGTTCTCCTCAATCCCTAACTTCCTCAGCTCCATTAAGCCGCGCTCCACATCCACCAGATCACGCATGGTGGGCTTCAGCATGGTTCGACTGATCCACAGCTGTATGCATTCATCAGCATAGTCGGCCTCCACGCCATTTGTCTTTGCACGTCGCCAGAAGTACACCARCCATGCCTGCTTGAACTGCACATCCTCGACCTCCTGTGGAATTAACTCAAAAGCATCTAAACCCTTTGGTGTGCCGTCTGTGGACTTCCGTATACCCGATGTCTGTCGGTGTCGTGACAACGCAAGTATGACTGCATCTTCCACCTTCAAAGCAGCAAGCTCCCGCAACCCCTTCTCTACTGCCAACATGCTCTCGATGTTACCTTCCCCTGTTATGTCATTCACATCCCGCGTCTTTCCCTTCGCTTGGCCTGAAGCATTATTGCTCCGGTTCTGAGAGCTGGGTTCTTCCTTCGCGCGTTGCCCTGCAGACAGTACGACCTCCAGCGGAAGTGGCGCAAGTGATGACCAGAAGTCGGACTTTCCAGAGGCTATCTCAGGATGTATCCCATGCTTGGCAGCCAGTCCCCAGTAACGCGCGAGCCAGCACCGCTTCAACACGACCTCCTCCATTTCCTCTTGCGTCAAGATCATGCGATGTGTCATGGTTCGCAACGCTTTCACTTCGATTTCCACCTCCCGAGCAGCTTCGGACGCGGCCACTGCTTCCTCCCTCGCCACCTCGGCCTCCACACGCAAGGCTGCAATCTCGTCATCCTTGACGTCTTTGCTCTGCTCTTTGGCTGCTTTCAAAGCTGCTTCACGTTGCTTCAGGAACTGYTCTTTCCTGTTTAGGATTCGCGAATCCAAAGAGATCCCCTCACCGAGCGCAGTCACCTGCTTCTCTAATTCTCGTGATCTCAGGTCCCGCTCCGACAGCTTCTCCTCCACAATCCGCAGCTTATCAAGCAGCGTCTCATTCTCCTCTTGCAGCATGTCAATCTCATCACGCAACGCAGCAGTTTCCCTCCGTGAATTGGGCCCCGCAGAATCGTGTGAGTTTCCAGGAGTTGGAAGCTCAGAAGTCAACCGCCWGACACGATCAGCAAGAGGCTCAGGCGTGGGAGACGTGGATCGCATTACAGCAGGAGGCAGAACTGGTCTTGGTCGCTGAATAGCTGGTTGTGACGTCGCAGCCAACGCTGTGGGCCGCAGCGAACCTCGAGGATTTGCAGTTGGCCGCAGGGTGCTTCCCAGAGTTGCAGGGCTTGAGTCATAATGTCCTCTCAAATGAGGAGACTGGTCCCGGGACGAGTCCCTCGCACTGGGAATGTAAGGACTGTACCGAGGCATGTCATCCTCATCCTCGTCGTCTATGGAGTCCCGGTTGGCCTGCATGACTTGAGCCAAACGTGCTGCCGCAGCCCTGGCAGCATAATTCTGGCTCTTCTTCAAAGAATTTATGGAGCCAGCGCTAGACCCTGAGCCACCCCGCGCTGGCGGAATGCCCCCCAATCCCATGACGCTCCGTTGCCGTCCCAGCGAAGGGCTTCCATTTCTCTCCCTCTCAGCCATCGGTGACCGGCTCTTCCACTTCTACTTGTCGCTGCGTCTTCCCTCCCAACTTGTGGACCTTAAAGCTTGTTTTCTTACTTTTAACAAAAGCTGCTAGCACTCAAACCCCTAAACCCCTAAAAATTTGACATAATCCTCACAAGAGTGATGCAGTTTTTTGGGTCTCCCGCTGCGAGTTGCATTTTCATGTTGGAGTTCACACTCTGTGGGAATAAACCATCAACAAGATGTTAACCCCTAAGCGCCCAAGTCCCTGAAAGTGACCGTTTGACAATATGCACGAGATCATGGAACTCCACGGAAGAAGAAACTATAACCTACTACTTCATTGATAGAAACATGTTTTGAAAGTCACTATAAACGACTATTAGCTTTCTTAGAAATTAAAATCGACCCGTTCCGTAAAACTGTATTGCCATACCCGGCTATCAGGATAGGCAATTCAAGTTTCGCAGATGCTAAAAATAGGATACTCCTCCAAAATTCCTGTGTACTCTTTACACATTTTTCTTTGAAAAAAGGATTCCGGCATCTATTTTTAGAAATATTTTTTGCCGACCCTGATAGCCAGGTACGGTCTATGAAGTTCTTAAGAAAATATGCCATATAAATGACAATGGATTTGCTGATTACGGAGACGTCCTTCGATGTTACTCGATGCAATAATTTGGAAAGCAGGAAATTGAACCTCCGAAGACTGAGTTGAAAATTGCAGTACAACTGGACCACTCTATGTGCTACTATGCTAGACATACCGAGTTTTAAGTTTAAATGTGGCATGTTGACCTAAAGTAGAGGAATCAAAATGACAAGCCCTACAAAGTGCTCACAACGGTTGGAAAGTGTGGATCGCAAAGAAAGATAGCATACCTGCTTTGCCAGTCACTCGCATCAAAACAATATCAAGCATGCTTGAAAAGTTTCATACTGAGCCAATGGAAATAAACAGCCGCCAGAATGACCGGTCCAGTGAGCGGCACAACCAAAGTATAGTACCTGAATCGACAGTCAAAACACTCTGTCGGTGATAAAATCTCCAGTAACCCTAACAGAGATCCCCCACTACAGATCTCATCAAACAAGTAATTAGGGTTAATCACATGAATTGCCTACCGACGAAGAAAACCTTCAACCTCAAACCACAGATCTCATACCACCGAGCAGCAAACCACAGACACCCACGAAAGCAGAAATCACCGACTCCTTCCTAGAATCTCACACTAGAACCCCTCACCAAATCCGGAGCTAACACCCAAGCCTCCGACATGTCCGAACCCTAAAAACCAATGTCCCCTCACATCTAATCGAACACAGCAATACGAAGATGAGCTCCTCAAGATACGCGTCCAAAGGCTCAGACGCTCACGTAATCACAGACATGCAAAAGCCACCAATTCACAATGAAATCTCTGTCACCTAATCCTCCCAAACCACCCCTTTGTCATCCCCACAACCTAGAAACGAATGCTCTCCCTCCAAACTCATCAAGCAAAGAAACCCGAGATAATCCCTGTTCCCCGATCCAAACGACTACGATCCGTATCTCATAACCTGCAAAATCGATGTTTGGTCTCTGTTGCGTGTCTGTGTATTATCCCGACGGGCTCAGACTCGGGGATTGGCCGGGCCCGGCCCACAACCTACTTTTCGAAATTCTCCGAGGGGCGAATTGACGGCCAGTTCGCCCTGGCCCCCCTTATTGCCCCCATCAGAAGGTAAATGTAAAAATTGCCCTAGATTTGGCATGAAATAATTTGTGAGGTTCTATTTTCCCATACAAAAAATAATTTTTTTGAAAACACGAATTTTTGTATGCAAACTTTATATGTAAATTTGGAATTTATTTATAGAAATTGTTTACGCTAACCTTAACCAAAAGGTGCATGATTAATTGTCTTAGTTTTTATTGGGTTAGTAGTGTTGATGTAAGTTGATGTAAGTTGATGTAATTAACCAAATGTATTGTAGAAAAATGGTTTTGTTTTTTCACATGAACTTCAACTAAGTGGCCCAACTTTTTGATTGAGTCGCACCTTTTAAGCCCAAGTTAAACAACATATTTGAAGCAAGAATAAAAAGGAACCACTTTAAAGCCATCCACTTCATATACAAAAGATATATAAAGATAATCATTAAGGAAGTACATGACGTACATGAGTATCACTTATTAGTTACTTTTCCTTGTTATTTATGCCAGTTCTTATATAATGTCAATTGGTCATGATTTAGTAGCCTTTTTATATTTGCAATTTAAAAAAATTTATTCAAGTTTCTAAAAAGTATATTTAAAGACATGTTGAAAGTCTTATTCAATTGCCAACAAGATAGGCAACAAGATCCAATAACAAAGTTAAGTTATTTAATAATGTGAACCATTTTCTATTGTTTTGGGACAAGGTTAATATACATGTCATATACATTTTGTTTACAACTTGAGGTTATGAACTACTCAAATTACAATGAAAGGATAATGGATGACAAGTCACAACAACAATAGGATTTCTAAGGTTATGATAGTAGTATGATTCTATTGATAGAATATTGAATACTAAATGTGGCAATTTCAATCAAGTATACCAAATTTTATGATATTCATAAAACCAAATTCTATTTTTGGTGAGCTCTTTTAKCCAAATTTCATGATTTTTACATGATAATTGATGAAAACCACGGGTGATGAATTTTAAAAAGATAGTTGTGTAGAAATTAAGGAAACATCAATATGTAGAATGTTGTCTTATAAATCTCAAATTGTATGAGAATTCAAACTATCCGTTGAAGTGCTTGTCCTTTCATTGTTAACCCATTAAGGATGGTGGTTGATTTGGGGGGTGGGCAAAACATTCTCTAATTTCTAATTAAACATGAAAAAAAAATATCAAATCGTGATGCTTTCCAGAGATTTGACCGTGCCAATGAAATTGGCGAGCATGATTGGGCCTCCACAATAAATTTTGTGGCAATTCAAGGTTCCCTTTTTGAAAGGTTTTTGTATTTTCAAACCAATTTTCATTAATTTTTTCAATCCCTAAACCACATGCTAGCACAAATTGTCCTGATTCTTGTTCCAACACACTCGATTTACAATTCCCTACACCCATCCCCTTTTGTCCTTATCCAAATTCATTCTACATCTCTAGCTATCAATGTTAAAGTGTCAATATCAACCCAAAAGTGGTCGATCAGTCCTTAATTTGTTAAGCTTGACACGTTGGCATGCGTGTAGTGAATATTGTATAACTCGAAGAAGTTGTCATTTGGTAGGGTTGATGAAAAGACGCGACATGTATTTGTCCCGAAGATGCTCATATCGTTGGACCGGGCTCCTTGTTCCAACAAGGGTAAGAAAGCACAGGCGCAGATGCTGTAATGCATGAAACATCCAAAGTTAGTTGAAGCTGCAAAAGAGCACTAAGCATAATTCTTTCAACACGGCTTCACCAACTATAAGTTTTCACTAAACCGGTTTTGTTTTGGAACACATTAGAAACAACACAAATGGCAAGGGGTCATACTGTCTTCGGTTTACATATAGGTGATATTAGAGGTCCTATTTGTGCCATCCTCTACTAATGCTTGATCATGGTGGAAATTAGGTCCCTTACCTTATCTTAGAATGAATGGAAAAAAGTAGGGACTCCCACCACCTCTTGGGATGTAACATCAAAGGGCACCCCCTACACGTTGCTGCATTGACTCACAATTCTCTTCAGACAACCGAAGCAACCAACCAAAGCAACCAACAATCGGTGATGGGAGAGCCCATGAAGTAGGAAACCTTCTAAGAGGACAAGACCTATCGCACAATAGAGGTCACAAAGATGAAAACATTAACCTAAGAAGACATGACTTGTCGCGCTTAACCTATTTAAGAAGACATGACTTGTCGCACTTAACCTATTTAAGAAGACATGACTTGTCGCGCTACAGAGATCTTGAAAGCACAAAATGTTGACCCTAAAAAGACATGAGATGTTGCGTGGCAAAGCCCACAAAGCTTGAGAATGTGAACCCTAAACAACATTAACCCTAAAAGGACTTTAGCTATCACACCGCGGAGGTTGCAAAGAAGCAAAGCATGAACCCTAAAAAGATGAGACCTATCATTAAGCGGAGCCCATGAAGCACAAAAACTTCCATTTTAACCCCTAAAGGTCGTTGACTATGCTTTCACCAAAAACGCTCCAAAACTGCCATTTCTAGTGCAAGTACCAAATTTTAGAAAAAAAAACATTTTTGGACAAAAGTAACCGTAGGATCTTGTATCAAAATACTTTGGGAAGATGTGGAAAAAAATTTCAAATTTTTTCACCATGTGGATTGCAAGATATCTGGTTTAAAGTGACAAAAATCCTTTTTTGAGCCCTGCGAAAATCCGGGCAGCTGCATTTCAAAAGTTCACATTTGTATGAAAAAATGTCCAAAATGGTGGTTGGTCTTTGAATTCATCCTTCAAGGCAATTTGGTTATATGATTAAAAAATTTCAAATCATTTGGAATTGTACAACATGTAGGAAAAAAATGGTAAGTAGAAAGAAGTAGAGAATGATTCAAAATACTAAATTGTTAACAATTTATTTATGAAATTGAAAATTGCCACTCCCAATGGTTGAAATGTTTTAATAAACAATCCACACCCAATATTTTGATTTTTTTTCAAAATTATTGAAAAATGAGTTAAATAAAGGACTTCAAAGTTTATTTTAGCATAGAGATTCCATGATTGCCCGYAAACAAAAACTCTTCATAACTTTTGACTTGTTGATCAAAATGGAGTAATTCAAAGCTTCTCATGTACATATAGTTGTAGATAATGATTTTCGAATTTTTACTTCTGAAAAAAGTCATTTTTCAGACCTGCCTGGGCTGCCCGCCGACCACTAAAAATCACATATCATGCAATAACTTTTTACCAGTGTAGTCAAATGTTATGAAGATTGTTGGGCCTTAAAGCTACTCCTCGGACACATGTTGTGTAAAAATTTCAAAGAAAAATAATGAAAACTCTATTCATAGTGACCTGCCCAAAATTGCTATGTTGCCAATAAATGCACTTTGGTCCTTTAGGGGTTAAAGAAGACAAGACCTAATGACCTATCAAAAGATGGAGCTTACGAAGCATTGAAAGCTTCAACTCCTAAAAGATGAGACCTTTCAAAATTGTATTGTGCCAAAAAGATTTGATTTTTTTAGCAATAGGTGTCAATTCCAAAATGATGTGGAAACTCATCTATTAGCCACTTTTCAAGTGCACTGTCCGTAGTTGAATGTATTTTTGTATTGAATTTATTACTTATCGATAACTACTCAAATGAGAAATGAATCTTTCAATGGTCTAAAAAATAGGTTGTAGTTTTTGTCTTTTCATTGTTAAGGGAAAACTTTCAAATCAAATAGAAGAAAAATACTCCTTTTTTAAACTTATAGCCTCACAATGGATTATGAACTTACAATGAAGTGGTTCAATGTGTGCTCAATGCTTAACACTAGCAAGACACGACCTCAATGATGGATTTTGGATACATAGAAATTTTGAGCAGGTACATGTAAATAGAGATTTTCATATTTTCCAACCAAATTTTGATGAAAGGTGGGGACAAGGAATATCTTTTACATGTACTAAATTTCATGACATTTGGAAATATGAGTCAAAAGTTATGGCTTAATATGTTACTTTTTTTTAAGCAAGCACTCCGAGTAGATTTGAAAAAATCATTATTTTTGAAAACAAAAATTTGAAATTGATTTTCTAGAGTTATATGTACATGGAAAGCTTTGAATCATTCCAATTTGATCAATAAATCAAAAGTTATGAGGTTTTTTTGTTTGAGGGCAGTTATGGATTGTCTACTCTAAAATAAACTTTAAAATCCTTTATCTTACTCAATTTTCAAAAAATTTGGGAAAAAATAAATAAATCATAGGATGTAGATTGATTATTACAACATTTCAACCATTGGGATTGGCATTTTTCAATTCCATAATTAAATTCCATAACGATTTAGTATTTTGAATCATTCTCTATTGTTGTGTACTTACTATTTTTTTTCCTATATGTTGTACAATTCCAAATGATCTGAAATTTTTCAAGCATGTGGCCAACTTGTCTAGGAAAATAACTTAAAGAAGAACCAACATTATGAACATTTTTTCATAGAAAAGTGAGCTTGAGAAGTGCAGCAACCCTGTTTTTCGCAGGGCCAAAAAATTGATCTCAATGAATTTGAATGCTTTTATCTTGCAATCCATGTGGTGGAAATATCTGAAATTTTTACCACATGTTTTCAAGTTAGCATACTACAAGATCCTACGGTTACATATGTTAATAACTAGGTTTTTTCAAGAGTTTGCTATTAGCACTAAAAATGGCAGTTTGGAAGCATTTTGGGTAAAAACAAAGTCATGGAACCTTAGGAAATAAGATTAAAAAAACATATGGCTAATGCACACATCCTTCAAAATTAAGATTACATTAACCAACAAAGGAAAAGCATAGGAAAATTCTCTAAGGAGGAGAACTAGAAAAGTGTCAAATCTTAAGAAGGTTAATAATTATTTTGATGTTTTAAATAATAAAAACTAGAATAGACTATTAAATAAAATAAAAATTGTCCTATTGTAACAACTCTATGAAGATAGTCATTCTTAAAAAAAACTCCAAAAATAATATTTTACATATTTTGACATGCCAACTAAATGAAGCTTTTTTCTAGAATTCCACACCATATAAAGTTAATTATTTTTAGGATTCTTTTGGACAATAGCTATAAGTCTATAAGAAGACCATTTCCTCCAAAATTTTGCTCCAAATCCCTTTTTCTTGGAAGTTTGGGTACTATTTTCGCCTTGTGGAAAAAACTCCAAAATTCAGTACTATGAAATTGTGAATATATATGAAATTGGGGGCTTTTGTGGATAGTAAAATATAGTTAGAATATATTTCAAAATATTAAAAAAGGTATACACTAGTCATAAATACCTTCTTTGTAAATTTTGAGTCACTTGGAGCAAGAATACAAAAATTATGACCAAAAAGTAGGATCAATTTGTGACGCGGAACAAGAAATAGTACAAGTGTTTCTTGCAATCCCCCCTTGATCCTAAGGATAATTCAAACACAAGGAAAAACAAAAATTTTACGAATTAGAAAATTAAAGTTTTAAATTAAATTGAAGCCTTGAATGTGATAGCACCAAGGTCGTAAATTTTCACCCTAGTTTAATATCACACGGAACATTAAGGGTTGAACATATCTTAAACTCTTGAAAATCATAATATGCATGCATAACACCTTAATCTTCTTTATAATTAGATATCAAAGTGAAGGAAATAGTAAAGGTTTTGAATTTATAGTTTCTTTGTAAACAAACTCTTGAATGTGAAATATATCACTAAATAATTAAAGAGTTTATACTACAGGCCTCAAATAGCCAAATGCAAATTTGTGAGAAGCAACTCCAAAAGGCATCCACTAAATAGTCTACTGAATAAAAATACATTATTAAGAAAAGAAAACTTTATCATTGCTACTCAATATGGCTGCTTAATTTATTGTACAAGGATTGTATTTTAAACCCTTCTTCATCTTTACAACAGTGTCGTCTATAACTCACTTTTTAATCAACACAAGTGTAATTGCACACTTCACTTATAAATTTCTACGATTGTATTTTTCATAAACGCTCAATGTTTGCCATTTTTGTTGCAAAATGTAAAAATTAACAATTTTTTTCATATTTCTTTGCAAAACCTTGCACTAGACCTATATGAAAAATTGTAGACGATATTTCAAAAACTTTGGACGTATAGATTGCAAGATTTATAGTGAAAGCAAAAAACTCTTGTTGATTATTGTGCATTTAAGGGTAATACTATATATTTATAATAAAATAAAAAGACTACAATAAAATATCCTGAAAACTAAGGTTTCAAATAAATTTAGTCAAGGGTGATTGCCCAAGAAACACTTGTTCTATTTTTTGTCTCATCGTCATGAAAAAAATTGGTTTTGTCTATAACTTTGCAAAAATGCTGGAAAGAACAAGAAATTTGAAAGCAAGCTTTCCAATGGTATGGCAAATAAAGTAGAATTTTTTCAATTTTAGATGATTGAATATGAATTTTGATAATATGTCACACTTGTGGTTTTGGTGTTTTTTAGTACTACCGAGCACCTTTTTTGAAAAGTTAGGTCATGAATCTTTGTGAGGTGCTTCACAATATGGAAATTCAACTTTCCAAGAGAGGGATTTTTTATTACCTATTGCAAGTGAGTTCTAGATTTGCCTTTAAGTGAGCACCATTTGCAAAGAATTTTTGAATAATGAAAAAATATTTTTGGTGGATTTTTTTTATGACTACACATCCACATAAAGTTGTTGGAAATGGACAATTTGAATTTTATTTTTGAAAGTTTTATCCTATTCATTACTAATTAAAATACCGAAGTATGTATTTTCTTGAGACTTGGCACTTTTTAAGTTTTCCCACTTAGAGAAATTTTCTTACTTTTTGCTCCTAAGGTAGCTTCTCCTTAAAGGTATATATATTAGTCATATTTTTTGAAAAATTGAAAAATAAATTTTCTAATTTTAAAGTTCTCTCAAGAAAAAAAGCCAAACACAAAAAAATCGACAGGTGTTTCTTGCAATCACCGTCCACAAGCTAAGTAATAAAAAAATCATTAATATTTTTCACTCTTTATTATGATTTCTAGAAAATAATGAAACATTCACAAGTTTTTTTCTTAAACCCCTAAAGTCCCAGTGTCCCCTTGGGGGACAAATTTGGATTTTGGGCAAGTTCTTGTGACCTTGATTTTTTATGAAACTTTTTGAAACTTTTTCATAAGATAGAAAAATTGATGAGCTTTATGAGGATATATAATTTTTATTTCAATTGATGTCTGGGAGAAAAAGCTATACAACAAAAAGCCCAAAATTGAATTCATTGGGCAACAAAAGAATTTGCGAAAATTCAAAATTAAATTAAATTAAATTTTTTCTTTCTAAAATCATCTATTTTCTACATTTGAAGCTATGATTCAATCTATTTGGGCTAGTAATGAGAAAGTTATGGACAATCTTGTTTTTCGAGCAATCTAAGCATCTTTTTGAAAAAATATACCTTATAGGATTCATTTCCAAATGCAATTTTCACAATTTTTTGGAAATCATCGTTGGACAAGGTGAAGTTTATTTTCTAGAACAATCTCACCATTGGGATTATTGTGTTTCAAACCATCTTATAGCCATTACCCATTTAGTTTTTCTTTCAATCTTGGACCTACTTGTACTTAACAATTTTTCAAAAGAATGAAAATCAAGTGCTTTTTTTGAGATTTTTTTTCTAGATTTTCAACTGAATTCTTCAACATAAAAAATTTTAAATTCAAAGTTTTTTAGTGCAAAAACATTCCACAAATGGTGGTCAAAGTCATCTGAAATTGAAAGCCAGTGATCAAATAAACTTTCTTTTTCAACTTTAAATGCTAATATCTTCCAATCTATACAGTCAAACTTCATGAAAGTTTTACCACATCATCACACACAAGTGAAGTGCAGGAGACTAAGGTTAGATTTTAATAATTAAAGATTGATTTCTTCGGTGAATGTAGCAAAAATGGCAGTTTTCAGTGATTTTTGACAGAAAAGTGGCCTTGGGAATTTGGGGGTTGATTTCATTACCTTTTTATGGGTKAAACAATCAGATTACTTTTTGTTTTATTTTCCCCAATTCCAGGTTCCTGCAATGGTTGGGGTTAGCACCTTGCTTTGGTTTACAAACCGTGATGTACACTAAATAGTGAAATTAGGTTGCCTTTGCAATTAGGTTGCCTTCCTCCAAGAAAGTGACTGTAAAAGCCATCAAAGTCAAAAAATATTTCTACAAATACTTCTATTTGTGCACATGGAAGTTCATGAGTTCCAAATACAATAATTACTAATTTAAAAGTAGGATATTTTTGTACATTAGCAATAAATATTTATACAGTGAGGCGTGTCGAGAAATTAGTGAGGGGCAACCTAATTTCACTATTCAGTGTAGATTGAGAGATTTATGGTAGAAACTCCTTATGGACTTGGAGTTTCTGGTTTTGGGTTTAGGGTTGTTGCAGAGGAGCCTGTGGGCGGTTCAAGCGCAGGCTCGCTTCGTGAGGCTGCTTGACGTCCCTGTTCGTAACATTGCTGGGTAGGAGCAAGGCTGCGAGATTGTGCATTTTTGGTTTTGGTTTCACGTGTACTGGGATAGTTAGTACAAGGGATCCTCACAATCACAAACCCCTTGGTATGGGTTTTAGATCCTCTTTCTACTAGTCTCCGGCTTTTGTATGGATTAATGCCGCCTCGATGTTGATGATGATTTTCCATTTTGACGAGCTGAATTTCTCTGTTTCAAGTGGTACCCTTGTCTTCCTCTTCCACATTGACAGAACGCGCCAGAAGTGAGACAGAGGATTTGTGTTCTGGTTCAGTTGGATTTCTTTTGGGTTGATGCCCTATGAATAATAATGCTTGGCTGCTCGGAAGAGCTTCAATCTCTGCTGTTTCAAGTGTTGTCATTTGTGCATCTTTGGGTTCTCTTCGTGTCATTGGCAGAAGAGACCATAAGAGAGAAGTTCGTGTTTTTTTACTGCTGAAATTTTCTTTTGGATTACTGAGCTATGAACTGTGATGTTTTTTTTCTATTTTGAGGAGTCGAAATCTCTGTTTCAAGTGGTACCATTTGTGCACCGTTTGGTTGATGGAGGATTGAGATGATAACTCTAAAGGAAATGAAAAATTTGAACTGGCAAAGTAAGTGAACCTCATAGTGACCTGTTTTCAAACCCAATTCTCAAGAAACTTACACAAAGGGAAAGCAAACACATGCAGGCAAGAAACTGTTATTTGGACGATTTTAAGTACTGTAAGGATCTACCTAACCTTAACATATCTGACATGCACTAAACGTGAATAACTTAATAAAAAAAATAAAAAAAAAGTAATGTTCGATGGATTGACACACCCAATCATCAGGCTCATTGATAAACATTAAAGTAATCCCGGTAATCTTTGCTGAAAGCTCAGCAGTACCATCCCGAACTCATTGACAACTTTCACAGCTCTGAGACAGCATAGTTAAAGCAATGAAAAGAGTGTCGTCATTAATGTTCACAAGTAGCACCTAGAATTCTCACCTGTAGTGCTAATGTGTTGGAAGAAAAACAGGAAACACCCAATTCTCCTGAAGCAAGCCTAAATGATTAATTTACATTCTGGCCACTTACATCTTCCAAAACTAGTTGAAGTACTTGCACAGTCACTGTCTTACCACATCAGTAGTCTCTACATCGATATATACAGTTTGATCTCCCAAGTGTGATAAAACATGAGCTAAACCGCGCGTCCTGAGCAAATGTTCCACTTCAAAGTTCTACGGAATCACATTCCAGAAGGCCGTGCACAGCACAGCCTCAGGCTCGTGCAACCCCACGACAGTGGGAGGTTGTTCGGGGAGGTTCCTCCACTCACTGGTGGAAAAATCCAGAAGCCAGAAATACGGATTGGTCGGACCACGGTGGACACTAACCATCAGAAAACCATCGCATGCACGAAGACGCATGGCGAAAAGGTCCTCCACCTCCAGCAGTAGCTCCTGAGCAAAAGCAGGGCATTCGTACGATTTCCCTCGCACCCAAGTCTTCGTCATCTGGTTTTTCAGATGCTACTCCGCGATACGAAAGTCGTGGGGAACCCTTCTTCTGCGATGGGAGGAGGATGATGCAGCCTGATCCGTTTGCGTTTGCGTCGGTTCCCCTTGCAACACGAAAATTCGGTCCTTCAAAAGCACCGAGTCAATCACATAGGGCATTACCTGCCGAAGGGTTGTCGTTCTTGTAATATCGCTCCAGTTTGCTTTTCGCGAAGTCGAAAGCAGCTGGAGTTGCACTGAACTTGCGACACCAACCATGCCCACCGGTCCAATTGTACGTATGCGCGACCAAAAATGAAACCACGCGAGGGCGAACCACAGGAAGGCGGCGCTGCTTGGGTCCACTCCCTTGTACCAGAATCGTATGTCTCTATGGTTGAACGGCCTTTCACGTAGGCTGCCAAACAAACCTGGTAGCATCTTGGATGTGCACCATTGCAGGCAAAGCGGAGTACTGATAGTGCGGAGGCGGGAGCTCATGCTGAACTCGAGTGACGAGATTCACCACGAGAATGCACAGGCGATCGTGCTCTGTGGGTTTCCGGAGCAAGAGAAACCACACCAATCCGCCATCACATGCATCCACTGTGGTCCACATGAAGGGCCACTCCTGCCAATCTTTGTTCCAGGGCCTTTGCAGACGGAGATGATAGGCATTTTGCCATCTGCCCTTGTTGATATCCATACATTGTCACAAAAAACTCCTCTTTGGAAGAACGGGACAGAAGTGCGACCACGGTGGGACTGGCTTCGTGACAGGCCCGGTTCATGTCCGAGTTCAGGTTAGCCATGTCACTCCCTCGAGAGACTGCGCAGGCGAGTGATATCAGACACCGGAAGACGCGCCAAGACTAGAAGCAGCAGCTCCTTTGGAAGAGTTCTCTAGAGAACAGGATTCAACATCTTTGGATGCACTGAGACGATGTGACGTGAAGCAGCCATGTCGAGTAAGCTTCGTAACCCTGGTTCCGAAAATTCTCCCGGCGGCTTGTCCTCGTCAATAATGAGGTCGTTGAGCTCCTCTCGCAAGAGCCATGCCACTTGCAGATAATTCGTTCGCTGACAATCATCGTCCAGGCTGCCGCTTGTTCCGCCGGGGTTCATCTTCCCTACGGCATCGCTACCACAAATGGTAGAGCATTCCTAGTTCGAGTTTTTTGGACTGGATTTGTCCTTCCTAGTGGTGCGTTTCTTTTTCCTCCTTGTCGACATTTTGTTCAGGAACCTCTCCGCTATGCAAGCTTGAGAATTGTTGCAAACTTGCTCACGCTGTCGCTGAGCGAGCAAGCAAGAACTTTCTCAAACTCTGTTCTGTAGCATAGGATTCGTGCGCAATCATTAATTTGCAGTTCTAAGTTCAGAAAACGACGCCATTGATCAATCACACTAGGATTTGAATGCATACCAAAAAAACTCAAGAGTTCCTATTTGTGCCATTTTCTACTAATGCTTAACCCCTAAAAGCCCAAGGGGTTTGGACAAAACACAAATGTGTTATAAAATATAAGTTCTATAATTTTTTTGAAGTTTGCATCCAAGAAGTTTATGTGAAGCACAAAATGTAGAAGATATCCGTACGGTCGAAATTATAAAACTATTTTTAGATTCTCTTCAAATGAATTTTGAAGATATAACTTCAAAAATTCACCAAAAATACAATTTCTATCCTTAACACTTGAATTTTTTTTTGATTGGTCAAAATTGTGGTTTCTATTGAATTAGGGTTTTTTTTTCTGGCAATTTGGTGCAAAATTGCACCAAAAATTTATACCTAGCACCAAGCCTATAGGAAATTTTTAGTAAAAGTTTGGATGACATTGCCAAAAAACTTCAAGTTCAAGAAAAATCTTGGATGAAGTCACCACATTGTGAATGAAAATAGAATTATAGATACGCAGTATCACATTTTCTATCCAATACGTGGATGAATGTTGAAACTTGGAGCACCACCGTAACATTTAATATTGCCACTTCACCACTTCATGGAAAATGAAAAAAAAAACGTGTATTGAATTGTACAAAAATGCATAAGATCTGGTCATAAAAAGATCAATTAGTTCCTCAAATAGTAAGCTCTTCAACACTAGAAAATTCTAAACACATTGTGCTATTTCTTTTATGATTTTTTTTTTACCGTAGCAATCTTAGTTTTGAATATAAATAATGAAAGACAACCCAATATTTTCAAGGAAAAAACAAAAAAAAATTCAAAAAAAAGTTTTTTTTTGCCCAAATATTCTGCCCGAAGTCGGACAGCGACCAAAAAATGGTCGTTTGAGCGCTTAGGGGTTAAACATGGCATAAGTTGGGTGCCTAACCTTACCTTAGAACGAATGGGACAAAGTATAGGGACCCCACCACTTCTAGGGATCTAATGTCAAGAGGCACCCCCTACGAGTTGCGGCATTTCTCCATAATTCTTTTCACCCAACTCAATCAACACAAGCGGTGATGGCAAAGCCCTTGAAGTAGAAAACCTTCTAAGAAGACAAGACGTGTTGCGCATGAGAGCTCACAAAGCATTATCCTTAAAAGACATGACTTGTTGGGCTACGGAGCTTGCGGGGCACAAAATGTTGACCCTTAAAGGACATAAGCTATTGCGCGGCGGAGACTACGAAGCTCCAAACCGTGAACCCTAAAAAATATTAACCCTAAAAGGACATGAGTTGTGAGGCGACGGGGTCTACAACGGAGCCTACAAGGCACAAAAACCTAAACCTTGAAAAGGTGAGACCTATCACTAAGTAGAGCCCATTAAGCAAAAAAGCTTTGTGTCTTAAAAAAACAAGACCCAATGGCCTATCACAAGATGGAGCTTACAAAGCATTGAAAGCTTCAACTCCTAAAGGACAAGACTTTTCACAATTGAACTAAGCCAAAATAATTTGTGTTTTTTGACCGATAGGTGCCAACTCTAGAATGATGTGGAAATTCATCTCTTAGCCACTTTTCAATTGTAGTGTCTTTAGTGAGTTACCTTGAATATATTTTTGTATTAATTTTGTTACTTTCCAATGACCACACAAGTAAAAAATGAATCTTTCAATGGCCAAAAAAATAGTTTAATTTTAGCAAAGTAACATGGTAATATAGGAAAATTCAATGTAGCATATTGGTGCCAAAATTTTTAGCAATAGATATCTATGTATTATAACTAAATTTTGGCATATCTAAAACGTACACATATGTACTTTTTAGTTCATTTAATGTAGAACTCACAAATCAACCGTTGACCCCAAAGTACCATCTTTAATAGGTGTACATCTAGTCATTCAATATCTACCTCTATTGAAGAGACAATATCTGAGTAGCATCCCAAAAAAAACTTTGACCTTTTATAACTTTTGCATGGAATATCCAAATGAAACATTTTTTGGTTCCATTGAAACCCTCTTTCAATTGCCAACAAGAATTTTTTTAAAATTTGACAAGTCTAATAACAGTCTAACAAAAAAAAGTGGCGCATTTAAGTGTCCCTACCTCAAGAGTCACAGCGAARGATTATCAGAACAAATTTCTTCACAATAAAATCAGCACATTAAGTAGCCTAAAAACTGGACTCGGCATTATGACCTGCATTCATTCAATTTTTTGTCTAGAGTTGGTTCATGATGCATCCATTGTGTAAGTTATTGGGACAAAGGGTGACAGAGCTGGCCAACAGAAACGTCATATTTTATAATCATAGATTTTAAAAATCATTTCAAAAATCTACGAGGGGCTAGTACTATGACAAAAGAAGAATCTCATCATATACCCTATTTGGAAGTAACATGGATGCAGGTATTTCGAAGCAAAACAATCATGTGTAAAGTACAATTGTCAGTGAAGGCAGAATGAAGGGAATTGATGCAGTGAGACCCCTCCTTCAGGGTCTTATCTGCGTGTATAAAATTTCTCAACGGAAGAGTGGTAACAGCAAGACACGTTGGCAGCACTACAAAAAACAAATAAAAAAACCAACAATTGAACAACAGAGTAACCAWCTCTTGCCTAACCTCCAAGACTAACAGRAAAAAGASAGAAAAGAATGTACAAAAGGGCTATTGCAATTACAGGACACTACTGAGAACGTGATTACCATAGCTATCAGKGAGAGCTGCCATTGCAGTGAATGAGAATTACTGTTGCAATTACCAAAATCAACTATGATATAAAGGAAGAGCTCAAAGTTCGTTTTAGACTGTTRGACCCCTGCAAAACTTCCAGCACATCCACCTTGAGATCGGCAGCATCTTTGCTGATCTCTCTCCGGGAGATGTTCCATAACTGCTCCTCAATCCCGAGCGCTCGGAGCTCCATCATGCCACGTTCCACATCCACCTGATCACGCACTGAGGTCTGAAGCATGGTTCGGCTAATCCACACTTGTATGCATTCCTCGGCACGCACAGGTTCCAAACCATTTGTCTTTGCACGTCGCCAGAAGTACACCAACCATGCCTGCTTGAACTGCACATCCTCAATCTCTATGGGACTCAACTCTACATTACTCAAAGTTTTCGGACTGTCGATTGAGTCCCGAGGAGTTCCAGTCTGTCGGTGTCGGGACAATGCCAGCATGACTGCGTCTTCCACCTTCAAAGCAGCAAGCTCACGCAATCCTTTCTCCACTGCTAACATGCTCTCACTTGGTACTCGTTCCATTCTCTGTTTTCCTACAACACCACATCTGTAGAGCATACACACACCTGGAGTTTGTTAAAAAAGAGCTCAGAGTATCCACTCACATGTTGTTTCTTTGACACACATCCAATTACATCTTGTGTTCAAAAAATTTGAAGAGGAAAGTCCCTAAAAGCAATTACTTCAATAGCTCCCGGAAAATAGACTCGCATGTCATAAAGCTTTTCATGAAACCAGTGCTCGCCAGACCTCTGGAAAGACAAAAGACTGCATCATTGTACCGACTGAGGAAGATTATCACGCATGTAYATGGGCTCCACTGCGCTTTTACTAGGGTTTACTACGGGATTTCCTGGTATAAGTATTCCTATTACATTCAAAACTACCGTGAGAAGGAATCAGCAATTGGGTTTCCATATTACTAAGAGTCATGTTCCTAGAAATATCCAATAATCATTTATTTCACTCAAGATTGGGTTTCTTTACAGATTACAGAGTATAATACCACTCAAGCTTAATCGACTCAGACTCTTCAYAGTGTAGACCATTGCACCAAAAGGTGTCTAGASGTGAGATKGAAATGAATGCTCACGCTTAGGGTCAGTTGAAAAATAAATCATCTTCCAAAATGTAAAGTATCTCTCTTGCAAAATTGACTCCTCACCTCACAGGGGAATAGATTGCTGTCTAGCCTTTACGACAAATAGAGTACAAGTAACAGGGTAGTCAGGTTAACTCCATTCCTCCCGAAAAGCTAAAAACTAAAAACTAATGGAACTTGCGCCTTCGACATGCACAGAATGAAACAACATGCACACTTGCGCAACGTGCATTATCAAGTCCGAAGGGTACAAAGATGCTCCGTTCTACAAGGGCTTGGATTCATCCGCCACTTTCGCAATTCGACCACGAACAAAAAAAACGAGGGAAAGAAAACGGAAACGAAACACAGAGAAGAGTGAAATCATGAAGTGAAGGCATGAAGGTCCAGAAAAGAAAAACCCGGAACATGTGGAAGCAATCAATGAAATGAAACGAAAAGCACAACCGGCTCCAAAACAAAAGCCGACAACGAGAAAACAACGAGAAAACAAGTCGAAGAACTCGAGAAGACCCACCTCGCAAACCAGCCGGGAGCGGCAGCAGCAGCAACAACAGCAACAACAATAACTCAAATCGACGATAGCCAAATGACAAAAAGTAAGAATTTGCATCCACGCGCAAGCGAGGAAAGAGGCAAAAACCATGCGCTGGAGTTCTCGCAAATTTCTCCTTGTTGGCGGCAACGCCAGTCCTGTAGCGCAGCTGCAGGCAGCTTGTCTCGAACGGGAAARCCCGTGTGAATAGCACCCTGGATAAGCTTGTTTACGAAACCTAAGCTTGATTATGCATTTTTAAATGCTTGATTAAGTACTAAGCGCAAAGCATCTCGAGGGTTTGCTAATTTAGGTTATGGTGTCTCAATTTGGTAACKTCGTGCCTCGATAGAAACCTCACATCTGGCGTTGTCGGTCGCTGATGGATTCAAGAGCGAATTTCGCTGCCCTAGCTAGAAAACTCGATRCTTCTGAATGGCAGCCTTGTAGGTCTTAATTGGARACGTGACATTAGGGATGTGATGCAGGACGTGCTTTCCGCAAGARGACTTGATTMTCAAACGACAWTTGAAAACTTTGGAGGAATATRTACTTCGKAAGGAAAWCAGTTGCGCGCTTTGTGTCCGATTTGACAACAAACCTGGAAACAAGGATCGTGAGGTGGTGTCAGAATTCAAGACTTTGTGCCTCAAGAATGAAGGCTACTACGGCATCTCGATTTGAAAACTCTACGAGGGGCTAATACTTTGAGTCAAGCAGGGCTGAATTTGGAAAGAAACTGCTGAGCTGTGACTGAAATCATGACCTGTGACATCCACTATTAGTTTCATGTGAAGAGATGCATGTCGATGAGCAAGAAACCTTTGGCTCACCATTTTAGGGTTTCGTTTCATTTGGAAAGATTACGATCTCTAYAGCTAATTTACACACTGTGACGGCCAATTTGCTGATTCACGTTATAGAATGAACTTATCTCATCACTTCTCATACTGCATTGTTCGTTCGATTTGATGAGGGGATTTGTGGAGATTTTGTAAAGAGTGGCATTGTGAGAGGGAGTCCTGAATCAAAGAGGTTCGATTATGATAGCCAATTTGAGTGATATCAAATTGAATAGAGTGCAATGTGATCAAGTCAAGTGATGAATCAGATGGTTTGTAAATTTTGCACGACCAGCGAAGAATATGGCGGGCTGCGAAATTCGATGTACAACGATGAATTTAGGGRTTTCTGACGATCTTCGCATAGG
Organism: Pleurozium schreberi; assembly: GCA_006891605.1. Classification (NCBI taxonomy): domain Eukaryota; kingdom Viridiplantae; phylum Streptophyta; class Bryopsida; order Hypnales; family Hylocomiaceae; genus Pleurozium; species Pleurozium schreberi. The sequence continues at coordinate 130,557 of VACF01002436.1, read as the reverse complement.
AGATTTTGCGGAGTTCGGATTCGTGAAACAGTCTTGCATTAAATAAGATCCTGGCGAAACGAGGTGAGACTCTACCACTTGAATGGAACGGAAAGGCCGAGATTATTGTCATGGAGGTGGGAAAGCAGTGACATCGAGGAAGCGCACCCAGCGACGCACCCCGAGCAAGAATGTTGCAGCAATTGCTCCGCGTGAAGGTTTCGTAGATGGTGTCCGATTTGAGTTTCAGAAGCGAATTGCAAGGATTGACTGGCGCACTTTGCACACCATTGACGTCGATCGCGTCATTCGCGAAGTGGGTAATTTGACWCGACCTTTGTCCATGGATTTGGCCGATCAATGTCGCAGTGCGGTTGTAGTGTTCGCGGGTCTCTTCGACTCGATTTAGGATTAGGGTTGAGCATGCAATGCGATTTACGATTGAGGGTTCGGTTGGTTTTGCAATGCCAGCATCCTGAGGGTTTGCRATCTCACGTGAAATCTTATCACTTTATCTGGTGGATCAGATATTGGTACATTAGAGTCGGTGCTGGATACGGTTGCATTCGGCGACATTCAAGGAGAAGACATTCGCCATTTCACTGAAGCCAACTTCGTGAAGATTTTCCGTCTTGCTCAATTGATGGTACAAATGACWCCAAACCCGACCCCCCYTYCMAWKKTYMAWKRAA